>JACERP010000134.1:0-267575 GCA_014080715.1 Scenedesmus sp. NREL 46B-D3 | reverse complement strand
TCGCTGCATGTAACAAGCAGCAGCACTCAACCCAGAAGGAAAGCAGTGTCACCCTACCACCCTCTTGCAAGGTTGCACTGGATCTGTAAGCGATGCTGGCCCTACCCATTGTAATGACATGTCTGCTATCTTTAAACACACTGCTGTACCGAGATGCAACACTGAAGCAAGCTAGCCCCGGGAAGAACAGCAGACGCCTCCAAACGGCTTTTTCTCATGCAAGCATCGCTGGCGTCACCCACCAGACTGCACTGCATCATGTTGAAGCTGGATGCAATGTTGAGCACTGAGGAAGCATGTTGAGGCCAATGGAGCCGCTTCTGGGGCACCAGTCCGTCCACGTCCAGGAAGCAAAGGCAGAGGCTACGCATGCATGCATGTGTTCAGCGCGGGTGACATCCTGGACTGGAGTTCAAGACCAGTGGCAAGCGTGGGGTGTGTCAGGTGTGGGTGGCACCGGCCCACCTGTGTCTGGCATGTGTACAAGTCAAGTTTCGTGAGAGAATAGCCTGTTAACAGGCTGAACGTTCAGCTACCATCTGAAAGGTACACACCTTAAAGTGGGCAAGAACCCAATCAGCATTCGGTTACGTTGCTATAACACTCCAGCAGACCCTGCTTTGTCATACAACTTCTCATGCATCTACAGCAGTCATCTTGACAAGCTGCAGTGCCACTGCAGTAGTGTCAGTGCTGACATGCGTCTTGGTATCACCTTCAAGTCACCTTCAGGTTCTTGAGTCAAGACGTTTCCTGTACACGCGTAAAAGTCTGCATGACACAATTGCATGGAGACGCTCCAATTGCTTGCAAGCAGAAAGTTGCCAGTTACAAGCTGCCAACACAACACACCGCACTAGAGAAGTTGCTAATCAGTAAGAACACACCCGCATTAGAGAAGATGCTAACCATGATGGTGGTAGTACACAGCAACTGCTGCAATCGAAGTTCTGGCACACATGACATAATGCACCCGGCGTCTGCAGCAGCAGGTCGCATTTAAGACAGCCACCACACAGACACAGTGATGCTGAAGCCAGCATAGTTGGCAAAGCACTGCATGCCTGAAGAACCAAATAGCATACGTCAACTTGCCTAGATGGTGCCACACAAAATTTGGTTGGGCAAACCGATGCCACCCAAAATGGCAACAAACTTCAAGCTGGTACTGCCATGACGGCACAGCCGCCCATAGCTGTCAGGAGCAAGCTGCAACACAGGCACTCACGCCTGCCCAGCACTGCTGCTAAGACCTGCCGTTGCTATCTGTTGTTGCATCGTCTGACGCGCCCCACGCAGCAGGCCCGACATGTCAGCCACCCAACAACAGCCTTGCATGCACACACATGTGGCAAAACTCCAACAGCTCGCGAGGCTAGACATGCAGATCAGCAGGCATGATGCCTGGAACAGCATGAGCTGGCCTGTCATCGCAGCAACTGCAAGCAGCGGCGCTTGCATTCCTGATGCCACAAGCAGCCACAAACCCAGCTGGCTGCTGCTATCGGCATAAGCGAGTGATGTTACCCCGTCCTGCACCACCGCCAATTTTGCTCCAGCTGCTGTCGCTACTGTGCCTTGTTGCGTTGACGGCCAGATGTGACCTGAACCCTGCTGTTCAGCTTCCAGTTGCTGCGCTGAGCAGCTGTTCAGCCCTTGTAGTAGGTGGTCTTCACGAAAGGCATCTTGGTGACCACAGCATCGTTGGCCTTGCCTCGCACCACCAGCTTCACCTCAGTGCCTGCCTTGTCATACGGCTTCTTGATGTAGCTGCAGGCACCGAGCAAAGCAGCAGCAGGCCAGCAGCAGCAGCAGCAGGAGCAGCAGCAGCAGCAGGATGATCAGCATGTTTGGGAGACATCGTGGTTCTGAACACTGCTGTCTTGCGCGCCTGCGTTGACAAACAGTTCTTATATTGTAGTGCACAACAGCGCCGACATTGAGCAACCAGCACCAACAGGGTAGACATTCACATCCACTGTGCGGTGCCAGCACGTCGTCCTCTGGATGATCCAGAGCTTTCTCACTGGTGCACCTCTACCATTTAAATGCAGGCAGATTTTGGTGAAGCCCCTCCATCAGGGTCTGAACCCTGCCGAAGGATGCACACACTGCCGACGCTTGCACCTTGCAACGAGCACGCCAACCAACGCCATGTCAAGCGCGCTGATAGCATGCTGCAGACTTCCAGCAGAACGTGTTGTACCTCCACACCCCACAGAAGTGCACGTACAAACAAGTACTCCTGACTCAGCAGCCAAGTAGCAGCAGCAGCAGCATCATCAGCATCATCATCAGCAGCAGCAGCATCAGCAGCAGCAACAGCAGGTCTGTGCTCACCCCATGGCAATGTTCTTCTTCAGGCACGGGCTGAATGCTCCGCTGGTGACCTCCCCGATGACCTCGCCCTCGGGCGTGGTGATGTCGCTGTGCTGGCGCGCCGGCGCGCCCGCGCTGATGAAGCCCACGCGCCTGATGGGCACGCCATCGGCCAGCTGCTGCTTAATCACCTGTGCAGAAGCGAGCAGCACGGCATGACACACGCCCATGCATGTTCACTGGTGGCCTGATGCCGCTGTGCTGGTGGGCAGGGGCACTGAGCTCCGCGTGGATGGACAGCCACGGCCTCATCCAGCTGCTGCCTGATCACCTGCAGATGCCGCTCAACCGACACGGGCACGGCACGGTGTAAAACGTCCTACGCTGTGATGCTTGCTATGTGGTGGGCAGGGCCACCAACACCATCTGGCAGTAGTGCGTCTGGGTTTGGGTGCACTCACATCACCCATGCAGAAGCACACGCATGCTCACATGGTAGCGTGTGATGCATGTGCTGCACCTGATACGCAACTTCACAGTCATCTTCACGCTGCTCTCCTCACCTCTCCCCCCAGGAAGTCAAACTTCTCGCGCCGCCGCTTGCCGACAGTCCACGCGAGGCCTGCCTCGACGGGCGTGATGTGCTGCTCCAGGTCGTTGCCGTACAGGCACAGACCGGCCTCCAGGCGCAGCGAGTCACGGGGGCCCAGGCCAGACAGGCGCACCTGCATTGCCAAACACAAATCAAAGATAGCCACCAAAGCCATTCCAACTCCATGTGTTCTCTTTCGCTTGACTTGGGCCTGCTGTTGCCCTGCAGCCTGCCTCACCACGACTGTGTTGTTGTCGGTTGCAACTTGCGAGCATGGCTGCTGTTGCGCAAAGCCAGGCTCACCTCGGGGTCTGCTACAAGTGCTTCTGCAATCTGGTTCATGCCGCTGTTGGGGATGCTCAGCTCAAAGCCGTCCTCGCCAGTATAGCTGCAGCACGCAGGCCCAGCAGGGAGCAGCAGCAGCAGCAGCAGTGCAGCAGCAGCGGTGTCGAAGGGTGCTATGCTCACAGCTGTCCTGATCAGTGCAGCTGCAGCGCACTGGAGGAGCCATAAACCTCGGCAGCAGCAGGCACAGGAGCACGTCCGCCACCAACCGCTCACCCTGTGCGGGTGACCCAGCAGGGCACGCCCTTGATGTCAAACTTTGCGAACATGCCAAAGTAGAACTTTGACAGGTCGTGCTGGGTCATCTTCTGCAGCACTGGCATGGCTGAGGGGCCCTGCAGAGCCAGCAGGCCCCTGTCGTCATGAACCGTCATTGTGACGTCCATGCCCTTGGCCTGTGACAGAAAGTAACAACATGACAACAAAGCAACATGTCAGCAGCATGCAGCTTGTTGCACAGCCGCTGCAGGGCCAGTGGCGCTTATCATCACCAACGTTCAGGAGTTACGGCGGTGCCCATTGCTTGCGATTGGCGCCGCTAGTCAAGTAAACAGCTGCCAGCAATCATGTTTGACATCATATCAACCATTTTGAGCACAAGCTGGCGCTACACTGCACACTCATGGATGAACAAAAAGCATTGAACCTTGCCAGGTCCCTGCGCTGCTGTCAAGGCAGTGCTGCATCCTTCATCAATGGAGGGGTGCTGCTGGGTGTGCAACTGATGCCGCAGCCAGCGTGTGCAGCAGCGTCCACCACTGTCAAGCAATCGCTGAGATGCTGCATCATCATCATATGTCGCTAATGCTGCTGTAACCGCTATGGCTGCTGTTGCTGCTTCTGCTATTGCTGCCACTGCTGCAAATGCTCCAGCTGTTTGCACCCGCCCATTTCTGCATCTTTTCAGGAAGGGCGGTGCCACGCTGTACGTCCGGCCTGCCCTGCACCGCCAGCAGCCTGCTGAAAGACAGTGCTACAGCGCGCACTGCTTGCTTGGCTGCCTGTGAGTGGCTGTTCCCGGCTGCGATCGTCGGCGCTGCTTGCGTTGCGTTGTGCGCACCTTGGCGGCGCTCAGGTGCTTGCTGATGTGCTCCAGGTCCTTGTCCCTGCAGCCTGCATTCACCACAAGGTAGATGTCATTGGCGCTGACCTGCAGGAGCAGCAGCAGCAGCAGCAGCAGCAGAAGGAGGTTGTAGCAGAAGCCAAAGAAAGGCAACCAGCAGCAGCAGACAGCACGCAAAGCAGCGCTGCACTAGTTTGGTAATTATAGTTCAAGGCGATGCAGACGGTGCGTCACATTGTTGCATGCCCGCTGGTGCAGCTGACACATCAGCAGTATCACGTAACAAGGTGACGTGTCATCGCTGCATCAAGCCACAGAGGTGCGCACCTTTGTGATGACTGTGTCGTCAATAATGCCTCCCTTCTCGTTGGTGAACATCGACAGGCTGCCGGTGCCATCAGCCAGGCCGGCAATGTCGCCGGTGACCAGGCTCTCCAGGAAGGCAACTGCATCCTTGCCCTGTGGGTGATCGCCGCAACAGCCGGCAGGTATCAAGCAAAGACAACCTAACACACGAACCTGAAGAGTGTGAAACTCCGGTCTTGCAATGCACACCAGACGGCTGCTGTATGAAGACCGCTGGCAGGTGATGTGCACAAGCATAGGGTCAAGATGGTGCTGCTGCTGCTCCCTCGTGCATCACCAGACACAGCAGCTGCTGCTGAGACCACTCAGGCCGTGCTGTGCCGTGCTCCTGCTGCTGCTTCTGGTGCACTCACCGACAGTGACAGCCCGCACATGTGTGCCACATCAAACAGAGACGCGTGCTCCCTGCACCACTTGGTTGAGTCCATGATGGAGTCCTTGTACTGGATGGGCATTGACCAGCCAGCAAAGGGTACCATCTTGCCTGCAGGACAGAACATGGGTGTGGCAAGGTGGGTTCGGCTTCCCGTAAACACCACACCACTGTATAAGAGCAGCCATGAAGATTACGGAATCATCTGAGCAGGTTGTGCTGGCCACAGGGGATGCTGCACCAGACAGCAGCGTGGTTGGATGGGAGGGTAGCCACATCTGCAATAGTAGGGCCGGCACATTGGGGCTAGCAGGGCTCTGGATGATTCTAACAGACATATTATACATCCTTGCATTGCTGTCTGCCGGAGAAGTGGCCACACTGCGCTGCATGCTCACCACCGTGGGCAACATGGAAATCATACAGGGCGGTCTTCTTCAGGTTTGCATCATCCGCAAAGCCGCGAGCCAGATGAAGCTTAAAGCCGATCTGTTGAACTACTGGGCTGCTAGCTGCTGCGTGTGAGCGCAAGAGCTGCGGCAACACCTTGCGTAATGACCTACGCATCTTGAGTGCGTTATTTGATTCAGCTGCTGCTGCAACCAATACGCTCACAGGATATCAGTAAAGTTACACACGTCATCCCCAGCAGGGTCAATATGCATAGCTACTACTACAGGTTTTGCGGTGAGAACCGCGCCAGTGTGCAGGGCCCTTGGCATTGCCAGGCAAGGAGGCAATGCCTGAATGTCAGTCCTTTGGTTTATTCGCTGGCTCATAAAAGTGTCAAACGCTAGTCGGAACGTCAAGATCAGAACGTCAACGCAGTTGTCAGCAGCACACCACGACCATCAGCTAGATCTAGCAGTTGCACTTGCTGTTCACATCACAGACTACAAGCATGCTGCGTGGAAGGCTTAGCTGTCTGCTGCTGCAGCATTGTTCAGCCTCACAGCAGCAGCTGCAGCAGTGTGTATGGGCAGCTGCTGCCTGCCTGTCAACATCAACAACAACAGCAGCCAAAAGCGCTGCAGCCGTACAACAACCAGCAGCTTCTAAGGGTAGGTGATTAAATGCCAGCCTTTCTGTCCGCGATGGTAGCATACATATCAGCAGCTGAGGGTAGCAAACCAAGCACCAGCGGCGGGAGTTGAGAGCCAGCCAAGCACTAGCCCCGCACTGCACATGGTACCCAGCTCATGGCAGGACAAACATTCAAATGTGTGTTTACGTTGTTGTTCTGCCCTAATCACGCATCTTGTAACATTGGCACATCTATACCGTGAACTGGCATGTCACCCTGCCCTTCGCTGCTGCAGACGCAGGTGCACCAGCAGCAGCAGCAGCAGCAGCAGCAGCAGAGGCAGGCAGCCAGCAGCAACGGCGAGCCTGGCCGTTTGTCAAGGATCAGAAGCTGTTGGGTGCAACCTTTGAGCAGCTGCATAAAGATGTCAAGCAGCAGCATGCTCTGCACTCAGCCCAAGGTGAGGAGACCGGATACAGTGCAAGTGCTGTAACTTGATAATGCATGCACTGCTCATCGAAGCTGCTTTGGCCACAAATGACAGGTGTTGTGAAACCTTTTTGCTGGTACTGATCTAACTGCACAAAGCTAGCTGGAGGCGCAGCACCTTTGCTGCAGTGCAAGTGTGAGGGATTGATGCACCAGGGATTGTGCCGCCTCAGTGTGCCGTGTTGTCAATGCTGCGGCTGCCATGTTGCTGCTGCTGGCGCTCCTGTGCATCTGCTGCCAGTGAGTTGCACCTCTGCTAGCATTCAGCGGCCGTGCTGTAACGCTGCGGCTGCTGGTGGTGGTGCATTGCAGCTGAGGCGAAGCTGCTGCTGCTGGTCACAAAGGCGTCCAGTGAGGAACAGGTACAGGCCGCGCTGGCAGCTGTGCGCGCCAACCACATGAAGCGGCAGCGCATCAGGCAGCCGCAGCCGCACAGCCCGCAAATGTTCAGCGCGCTACTCAAGGTGTGGTTGGGTGCTGAGCAGACTTCTGCTTGCTGAATTACAGCGGCTAGGAGCTACTGTGCTACCTGGTCAACTTCTGCCGTGCGCTGTTCACATGCCTCATGCGTTGTGCATGCCAGATGGCAGCTTCCCTTGTGGCTACCCCCTGTAGAGGCCACTCACCGGCGCCCAGCTATGTTGTGGTGTTGTGCAGGCTACAGAACCTTGCAATTCCTCATGCTCCGTTGTGCCGCTATTCATTGATTGCTGCAGGCTGGTCAGCGTGCAGGCTTGGATCATGGCTTTGCGCTGCAGCTGCTGCAGCAGGCGGCGCAGCTGGGCCTCCAGGTATCACTCAACATGTGTGAAGAGGTGCTGCTGAGCTGCATCAAGCATCAGGACTTCCCGTCGGCCTCCCTCACGTGGCTGTATGCCAAGGCACACTGCTTATACCCCAGCAGCTGCCGCAGCGGCAGCAGCAGTAGTGGGGAATCTGCAGGACAGCAGTCGGATGCGGCAGCAGGCCGGGAGTCTTGGGCCAGCAAGACTCTTGTGCACTTGTATGCCAGGGGTATGGCGCGCTGGCTGCAGGAGGGTGGGGTGTCGGATAGCCACAAGAAGAGGCTGCAGGTAGAGCTGCAGGCGCTTGCGCAGGAGCTGACACTCAGGGGTGTTAGGGTGCCGCAGGTAGTGCAGCAGGCTTTGCAGGAGGCTGCTGCTGCTGCCAGCGCCAGCAGCACTGGTGGGGAGGTGGAAGGAGCAGCTGTTTTGGATCAGGAGGCAGCTGATGGTGGCAAGACACCCAGCAGTGCCTAGCGCTGTGTAAAGTGTCTGCTGTTGCAGGTTTTGCAACATAAAAGGTCGCGTCCTTGGTTCAACAGTATGCACAAGTACAGTGCGAGTCAAGGAATGGGCGAGTGGCAGGCGTTCAGAGCATGATGCTGCTTGTGTTGCCTTCAATTCACAGCATGCTGAGCATGATGCATGCAGCACAACAAGCAGCAGCGGTGCAATTCACAGCATGCTGAGCATGATGCATGCAGCACAACAAGTGAAGCAAGTGGTGTACAGCCTGACAGCTGGAAGCTCAAAAGTTAACGGCCACGCAATGTCCAGAGCGCAGCTGCGTGCGTGCTGATGGCAGTGGACGCTTATGTTATGATGAGCAGTGCTTGTGGTGCAGGTGTTAGCTGGTAGGGTTTGACGGGTGGGCCAATTGGGCAATACTCCTCTTTGACTGGTTGAATCTCTTCTTGCACTTCGAGACCGGTGGCCCAGCACACTCTCCGTTGATTACCGAGCCGGCCAGTTGGCACCTCCAGAGCACTCGCACCAGCATGCGGGCATGCACCACAACTCTATGCAGTCGCGTTCGCTCAGGAACTGTGCGACCTTGCTTTTCTAGCGCAGCAATTGTAGCCAGACCCACGCTAGTGCACCAGCCGAATGTGTGCCCTCGGCCACCAGTTCCTGCGCATCTAGGCTGCTTATATCAGGCATCTCGCGGCCTGCACGCTAGGAGGATGGTCATCGTCGAGGCCGCCTTGGCAGGGCCAGCTCTAACAATTGGTGCTTTGGGCCTGGCAGCACTGCTAGCCTGGCTGGATGCTCTGGACAAGTCACAGAAGCCAGAGCTGATCTTCAGCGCCACTCCTTTTAATACGGCAGTGCTCTCTCGCTGCCCCACACTGCACAGTGTATATCAGTGCACGCCGTTTCTCACAAATGGCCACGTGGAGACTATTGTGGTGGCAAAGGCGCGCAAGGCCCCTGGCGTGGATTACAGGCGCGAGATACTGATTGCAAAGGATGGCGGGGCTGTAGCCATTGACTGGGAGCATCATGATGACGCTGGCAAGGTGAGCACAAAGGCTCAGGATGGCTTCTGGCAGCGCCTGCGTCAGTCCAGCAGCGTGGTCTTACAGCAGCAGCAGCAGCAGCAGGAGCAGCAGCACTGACAACATGGTGTGGTTTGGAACGAACGCATGCGCTTTGGCAACATGCGCTGCTATCCACATATCAGCAACACTGTAGATATTGCAGTGCAGACTGGTGCTCCGAGGCCTGCTTGCCAGCATGCCGGCTGTCGTGCAACAGGTTTGTATGTAGCCATAATCCAGCTTGATGCTGCTGTTGCTTTCCTGCAGGACCTGCCGCCAGATGCTCCAGTGCTGATCCTGTTCCCAGGGCTGACAGGCGGCAGCGGCGACTCGTACGTGCAGCATGCAGTGCTGCAGGCGCGCCATGCAGGCATCAGAGCAGCAGTGTTTAACAGCAGGGGCACCGCAGAGAGCCCCGTCATCACGCCGCAGTTCTACTCAGCCTCATTCACGGGCGATACACGCGAGGTGGGCGCAGCGCAGCAGCTGCAGCTGCAGGGGAAGCAGTTGTTATGGGGCTACTGTGCGTGCTGGCACGGCAGTAGACCCTTGGCAGCCATCTGCAGCATTTGATGTTTGCCTGCAGATGCCACACTCTGCAAAGCGCAACATCAGGGTGGGTCTGCTGCAAACACAACCTGCAGCAGCCGTCTTTGCAGTCATGGGCTTCCAACAAGTAGTCGTTGGCTACTTTTGCGTGCCAGCTGCTGCTTCGCTGCCTTTTGTGTGCAGGTTGTTGAGCACGTGCACAAGCGCTTCCCCAACTCGACGCTGTTTGCTGCTGGCTGGTCGCTGGGAGCCAACATCCTGGTCAACTACCTGGGCGAGCAGGTGGGGCTGCTGTTTGACTTCATATCTGTTGAAACATGCCTTGTGACATGTGTTCAACAAGGCTGTGGCAGGTAGCTGACGCAGTGTGTTGTGCTTGTCAGTGGAGCAAGAGGTGTGCATCAGTGGCCATCAGGCAGCATCAGTTCAATGACATCAACAGCTACTTGTTTGCTTGTGCACCCGCCTCAGCTCAAGCACAGCAGTGTGTCAGCCTGATGCAACCCTCTCCTGAGCTTGCACTGCACTGATCAAGCCAGCAGTGGCGCGTATCGATCTGTTGCCGCATCATCTCTGCCTCCGCTGCTGCTGCGGCCAGGGTGCTGACACACCCATCGAGGCTGCCGTCAGCATGTGCAACCCCTTTGACCTCACCATCAGCAACAAGCAGATCAATGAGGTGCGCGCAGCAGCGCGGCAGGGTGCGGTCACTGACTGCTTGGCAGCGGGGATGCTCGGGGGCGGGCGTCGCGCCTGATCTTTGGGGCATCTTGCTCGCAAAGCTTTGCTCGCGCTGTTTCACCTTCATGGTGCCACTTGAGCCGTAGCAGCCACTCACTCGGTCCCTGCCGAGGAGGTCCCAGCCAGTCGGCGGGAATGTGCAGCTGCTGCTTGCAGCAGCAACACAGCACGGCCTGCTGCGGCCCAGCGCGCAAAGGGCGCCTGTATGTCGGTCCTTTTGATACAAAAGCAGCCAGCAGCAGAGTTTCGTGGCTCAAATCAGCAGCACAGCACGAGGCCCACTCGTGAATGCCACCTGTCTCATGCGTGCATGCAGGGCTTCAACAAGCTCTACAACTGGAACCTTGCCGCCGGGCTCAAGCGCATCTTTGCCAAGCACCACCTGGTGTGGCGCGGCCACCCGGGGCCCGCGCAGCCGCACCTGGTGCCACGCGTCACCACCATCCGCGAGTTTGACGAGGCCATCACCGTGCACAGCTTTGGTGAGCACCGTGCTGCTGTCATTGCTGGCGGCATGCTGCGTTGACTTGGGGTGTGAGACGGCAGTGCCGCCTCAGCTGGATCAAGAGACGAGGCCAGCACCTTGCACAGCTTGTGGTGAGCACGTCGCATGCTGGTGGCATGTTGTGTTGACACGCAACGCGAGGTGTCCCTTGTTAGTGCTGCCGCACCTGGCGCCCGGCGTCACCACCATCCGCGAGATTGACGGGGCCATCACCATGCACAGCCTTGGTGAGCAGCGGTTGACTGCTGTTGTCATGCTGCGTTGACACGGAGTGCGAGATGCTGCTGCCGCCCCGCTGGTGCTTACAGTCATCGCCGAATGGTGCGCGCGTCTGAGAGGCGCGGCGCCGATCGCTGTGCACAGCGGTGGTGACTTGAAACTGCACATGCGCATGGCAACATTGTCTGGCGCGTACGTTGCCTCTTTTGGGTGCGAAGCTTGTGGTACGCAGTCAACTCCCAAAACCGCTGCTGGCATGCACACCAGTTGTTGCTGGTGGCAGCTTTCCCTGGAGATCTGTGCACATGCGCAAGCAGCATCGCGAGCTGTTGTCCATGCACCTCCATCACCACCTCCTTCCATCTCACCGCAGCGTTTCTGCATGCACCCGCCCCTGCCTGATACTGTTGCGCCTGCAGCCTGGAAAGACGTGGACGCCTACTATGCGGGCAGCAGCAGCGCCAAGCGCATCCCCGCAGTGTCCATCCCGCTGCTGTGCATCCAGGCGCTGGACGACCCCATTGCACCAGCAGAGGCCATCCCTTGCGACGCTATCCAGGACAACCCCAACTGCATGCTGGCAGGTGTGGCGGGGAGGAGTGTACGGCATGTGGTGGCACTGAGTGTGGTGCTCAGTGAAGATTTGAACTCCATGTGGCGTGGGCAGGGGCGGTCCCTGGCTAGCACCTGTTTTCCAGGGCAACCCCAACTGCATGCTGGCAGGTGTGGCGGGGAATGCTTTAGCGCCAGTGGGGCAGACATTGCTGCCAGAGGCGTCGCCTGCATGCGGGACTTGTCACAGCGTCTGTGCGGCATGGTTGACTCTTAACCCCCTGGTGCCAGCGGAGGCTTGCGCCTGTGGCGTCACTCACGGCAGCCTCAGCTGCATGCTGGCAGGTGAGGCTGCAGAGGGAGGTCATGTGTTCACCACAAGGAATGTGACAGGCATTCTGCCGTGCATGTTGCTAGCGTTGGTGTTGTGGCATTGCAGTACCGCTGGCATGCGACGTGTGCTGGTTGCTGCCTTGCCTCTGCAGTGACGCCTTGCGGCGGTCACCTGGGCTGGGCATCAGGCCCTGGGGCTCCCTTCAGGCAGCCTTGGTCAGATGCCGCGGTCATGGAGTGGCTGAGCTCCGTGCACATCGAGCTGCTCAAGCAGAAGCAGCAGGGCGACAGCAGCAGCAACAGTGTGAAGGAGCAGCAGGAAGTGTTGGTAGCAGGCGGCAGTAAGCAGGGGTCGAGTGGTCAGCGGTTGGCAGTGAATGTCACCGCCACCAGTAGCAGCACTGCAGCAGCTAGCAGCAGCACTGCAGCATACCTTGCAGGCGTCTCTAGCACCAGCAGCAGCAGCAGCAGCACCGCCAGTGATGTCACAATTGATACAGCTTCAAGCAGCAGTAGGCAGGTGCAGCCGCATCCTGCACATTCATTATACAGCATGGAGCAGCTGTGGTTTGGGGAGCTGAAGCCTGCAGACAAGCAGCATCAGCGGCAGCAGTTGCTGCGACCCAGGTGGGACCGCAGCAGCAGCAAGAGCAGCACTTTGGAGCCTGTTGCTGGCGCTGATGTGGTAGCTGGGGCTGATGTCACTGCTGCTGCTCAACAGCTAGTTGTGCCCAACGCTGTTGCAGCAGCAGCAGCAGCGGCGGCGGCGGCGGCTTCAACCGTTGTAGCAGCTGAAAAGTGTCAGCAAGCGCAGCAGCCAGAGCAGCGGCAGCCGTTGCCGCCGCAGCCAGGTGTTGAAATTGTTGGTCAGGAAGAAGCAGCAGCATTTGCAGCAGCAGACATTCGGACGACGCAGCTGCGCTGGGCATTTTGAGTCTACCCGTATGGGTTAAGACTCAAAGCTACCTTCTGAGCCAATGCCTTTGGGTCACGTACTAGTGGACTTTGCTCTTTGGTAGTGTGCTGCGCTGGTCTACTTCAAAAGCAGTCTTGAAACTGGCTCTGCTGTAAAAGAACCAGCTCCTGGGCTCCAGGTAATGCACAGTTGCGTACCTCAAGCAATGCTGGACCAGGAAACCCCAGGTTCTCCTAGTGCTCCAAGTGGGCTGCCATGCAGGCACGCATTCCTGCAGCAAGGCTTCAGACATCCAATCACATGTCGCGCAAAGATTTGCAGGGCAGGAGTGTCAACAAGTGCACACCCCCGGCGGGGAGGCACCCGTGACACCTGCGCACCACCTTCAAGTAGTCTGAATTACACCCCATGTCAGGGTCCGTAATAACAACAATACTCGCAGCAAACGCAGCAGCAGCAAATATACACAACACTGCTGTCCCGGTCGCAGCAGATGATGGAGTTTTCAGCTTGCTCGTTTAGTGGAGGGTTCCAGAACGGGGGGGGGGGGGGGGGTTGTGGAGGGTTCGGGTTCCGGAACGGATCCAGTCTTCGAGTTGAGAGACAGAAGATTGATTGATTTCTACCAAATGACACCTCCTAGTGAAGCCGCACAAAAACTTCTTGTTGCTTTTGAAAGCACCCAATTATTAAATTAACCTATTGTGGAAGGTTGGGGCTTGGAGCTAAGACCGCTACGATCACTGCCTGTGTATGCTGGGTCTACGTTCTGCCATGCAGGTGACCCAGCAGCAGCAGCAGTACCCAACGGCCCGCCACCACAGGTGAGCTACAGTAAGGGTGGGCGGGAGGGTACTTGTCAACAGCACAATGACCCCAGGTGTGCTTGTTGTAATGCAAATCAATGTCAATGTACAACAAAACAATGGCCCGCACACAGCTGCGACTGCTGCTAAGTGCATGTCAGATCTGGAAACTCGACAGGCGCTTTAACACTAAATTTCGAAGAGTCGGCTGTCATGTGATGTCATGTGATGGACGACGTGCTGACTCAGCAACTGCCAGCGGTTCACGAAAGGGTTCGGCGAATCTTCTGCTTGATATCATAACTGGCAGCGCGCACAGGTACGCCTGCCCTGCGCGCTGCGCACACAGTTTGTAGGCATGCAGTGCTTACAGACCGCATTGTGCTTTCAAGCCAAAATATCTTGTGCAGCTGTTCAACACACAATGTAGTGGCCGGTTGTTGATTTGGCAAAGCTGCCGTGCCTCTCAGGAGGACGAGCGCTGCCTCAGGGCAGTCGCAGCATTTGCTTTCAGATAAGCTGCCGTACCTCTCAGTAGGGCGAGCGCTGCTTCAGGGCAGTCGCAGCATGTGCTGTTAGCAAAGCCGTCGTGCCTCTCAGGAGGGCGAGCGCTGCCTCAGGTCCCAGTGTTTGCTTTTGAAATGTTGGCATGGATAGACTAGTATAGGGCAGTACTGCCCTACTTCTCAAGGGGAAGGAGAGGTTTTCAGTTACTTTCGGTGTGCCCTGGCTGAGGTTGAGCCGTGAATTAGTTGAGCCTTGACTCGTGGGCCGCAGCAGTAGGCCTACTGTTCCAAGCAACACGCATGTACATATATACAAGCAGCAGCACCGCAGTGACTGCCTGAATGTCCAGTGAACAACCGGCAACGAGCTCAGCAGCGCTGAACGCAGGCACAATCTCCACCAGCACATGCGAATCCACAGAAACTTTATCTGCTGTGAGAGCATGCCTGCATTATAGCATAGTTTGGGAAAGCATGACTCGTGCAAGGTGGCAAGCACATGCCACTTCACGTTTACACAATGAACCCACAGCCAACTGGCCACCAACACAGCTTGCTGCTTGCAGCGCCGCCTTACCCCTGTTCTCCCGTGATTCTGCTGGCTGACTGACAGCTTTTTGCCGTTTCTCGCTGTTGCATACCCTGCTACTAGCAGCCTAGTAGGCATGACGGCAAGCAGCATCAGTGCCTAGTTACGGATCAAATCAGAAGCAGCGGTTTATGCTGATGCTGCTGCTGTGTCAGATTGTAAGTCCACCTCGCACACGGTGCACCTCACAACTTGCCAGACGCAGGTTGCATCATGCAATTGCGTATATCATGGTGAGTGTAGCTGCCAGCACATGCCAGCACGCAAGACGTGCAAGACATACTGCCAGTGTGTAGCGATGCTCACAAGACATTGCTGTGCACATTAGCGACTTGTGGTCCCTGCTCTGCACCAAAAGCATGCATACAACAAGCATGCGGCAATGAACTTCATCATCATTGGCGATGCACTCCTCCTAAGCTGTCTTGGGGATAGGCGAGCCCTCAGCAGCACACAGGTGCACCTCGATGCATGTCAGGTGCGGCTCCCAAGCGTCAATGTGCTGGTAGCTGCCAGCACCCGCCGACTCAGCCAGCTGCCCGTTCGGCAGCAGCCCCGCCAGCTGCTGGGCCGACGCCCAAGCCACTTCGTCAAACTCCCCGCGCGTAACCAGCACCGGCGTTTCCTGCAAGCTGCTAAGCCCTAAGCCCTGCGCGTCCCAGCCTGCCAGGGCTCCTGCAGGCGAGAAGTAGCGGCCGCCAGCTAGCGCATCAAACACCGAACGGCTGCGCTGCTGTGCTGCAACACGCGCACAGCCAGCCGGTGATGGTGCGGTGGCAGCGGGCGAGCGGCACACGTACTGCTGTGTGTACTGCTGCAGTGCGGATGCTGCCTCGGCACTCATTCCGCCGGCGTCGTCTGCTGCTAGCAGCGCTGCCTCTGCTGCTGTCCCTAGTCCCTTCAGTGCTGCTCTGCGATCCGTCATCAGTTGGCTGTAACTGCTAGCTGTTGATGCTGCTGTGACGCTGAGCACGCCGCCTGCTGTGCCCTGCTTGTCTGCTGCATACGACAGTGCCAGCATGCCGCCAATGCCCTGACCATACAGGTGGACTTTGTCCAATCCGAGTGCATCCCGTAAGGCATCTATTTGGCGCAGATACAGGTCAACTGTGAGCTGCTCCGGTGAAGGGCACGTGTTGTTGCTGGCAAGGAAGGTGTTGCCGCAGCCGACCTACAACAAAGAGGAGGACAGCACAAAAACTCACGCTCAGCAGTTTTAAGTGCATGCAGACAGTGTGATGATGCACACATTGTTGTGACAGTACTTGCCATGCCCGTTTCATCGCTTGTTGCCTATGCGTGTGCAACTGCACGGTGCGATGACCTGGCAGTGAAGCGGGAAACAGCCCCAGAGTTGACAACCGACAGGCGCATGTGCTTCTGGACACAGTATCAAGGTTGGTTGGTGCACCACTCGCTGTGTTGGGAGGCGTGCACGCTGCCGATTTGCCTGCAACTGCCTGCAGACGCATTGTTGTGGCGGCTCCAGCAGATGACGCACTTGGTGAAAGCAGGCACCGGTCCAAACCCCTCATATGATGCAGAGCTGCATAACGTAACAAACTGCAAAATCCAAAAATCCATGTTTTGAAAAACCCTAAACCCACCTGGTCATAGAAGATGACCTGGCGCCCGACCCCCGCCATGAGCTCAAGCGGCTCCAAGTATGAGGCAGGCAGCCCGGGACCTCCCGGCAGCACCAGCAGCGGCGCCTTGTCCTGCAAGCAACATCAGCAACAGAGCTGCATTGTCGTAATACTGACCAACTTGGAGACAGTGCATTGCCTGTCACCCACCAACACACTACCCGCAGCACACCACAGCTGGGCATGCCCATGGCATGTGACGTTGACACAACGCAGCAGAACTGCACATTGGCCCGTAGTTGCACATGTATCTGTGCCATCACATACGCAGAAAGGCACTTGCTGTGAATGATCTGCAAATGAACACTCATGCTCCTGATCAGCAAGGCAGCGGGCGGCACACCTGCGCAATGTTGTTGGCAAAGTTGCGTGTCAGGCGGTTGAAGAAGCCGCTGGGTGGTGGTAGATAGTTGACGAACCGATACCAGGTCTTGCCGCCCGCATAATTGACCAGGTCTTCCTGCAAAGAAGAGTCGTGATGCAAAGCAAACACGCAAGCATGTGATGTATGCGATCCATGTCGTTTATGACGCGCTGCTGGCTGCTTGTGCCAATGACTGGGCCGTTAATGCATGCAGCGGGCGTGTTGCACAGCTTGGCAGCGAGTCCTTGCAACAGTGCTGCACATCACGAGTGAAGGAAGAAAAGGCTGCAAAGGCTGCAAAGGTTGCAAGTGTTGCAGAGGCTGCTTGGCGTTGGTGCCGTGCAAATAAAGCAGCTGCTGCCAAGGCTCACTGGCTGCGGTGCTGCACTTGCTGCTTTCTGTGGTTTGCGGATGCTCATCATGCTGCAGTGCACCGTTGTGGCCAACCGTCTGCAGCATTGTGGTCTGGGATCAGCAAGTACAGTTTGCTGTCACAGCTGCAGTTTCTTGCTGCCTCACCCGCCATGGCGTGTTGTATGCCCAAGCCGGCTGCACAGCACAAAGATAGGCACTGTGCTGTTTAATATGCAGCGTTGCACAAGAGAACAGCACGTGCGAGCTTGTTTCTAGTGCAAGCAATGAGCAGCTCATCCTAGACTGCGTGCTGTAGAAGCACAAGCCAGCTTTTTGGACATCCATGCATGTACTGCGCTGGTTTTGGCGTGAGGCTATCACAAAATGCAGTATGCATCCGTGCCATTGATGCTTGCCAAAATCACTTGCTGTACCACCATGTACACCGCATTACGCACCACCTGATCTACAACGGCACAAAAGGGCTTGCGCGGCGCAGGAGCAGCAGCAGCAGCGCTGGTGTCATCCAGTGGCAGCAGCAGACTACCTGTTGCTGCCAGGCCAGACAGCAATGCATCACGTCTGGATGTATGTGCCAACACGGAGCAACGACGTGGTCTGAGTGAAGCTCTTTTTGAGGACTGGAAAGGAATTCCAGCTGTCTGCTGAGACGAGGCAAGTAAACTCATTGAAGTTCGTGGTGTGATCACAGAACGATCCAGGCACAGCTGGGTAAAAGAAATATTGCCTGGCGATGGATTTGCGGGAGCTACAATTGAGCTACTACCAAATAAGGCTACTCTATTTGACTGCATCATCAACACCGAGGCACTGCCTCAGCAGCACTGAACAAGGGCTTGTCATTTAACGGGCACGCCCTTCTGGCAGAGAGTTTTGAATGTTTAGGATCATCAGGGCCAGTACGTATCTCCATGGCGTGTATTTTTTAGGCAGTTCAGGCGAGTACATGCTCCAGGCAGCAATACTTACGGCGTGCGGCCACACTACATTCGGAAGCAAGTTTGAGGTGTCAAGTAGCGGGCATAGTTGATGAAAACGCTTACTTTGTAAATACTAACTGAACAAGCAGCCATGAGGAAAAAGGTTGACTCCAGGATCCGCACCCTGGTGGAAAATTGTGTCAAGCTGCGCCAGAGGGCCATGTTTGTGCTCATTGGTGACAAGGGCAGGGACCAGGTCGTCAACCTGCACTATATGCTGAGCAAGGCGTCTGTAAAGGCAAGGCCCAGCGTGCTGTGGTGCTACAAGAAGGACCTTGCACTCAGCAGGTAGGTTGATGACTGCTGCTGCTGCTGCTGCTGCTACTGCTGGCAGCTTGGCCTGCTTCTGCTACAACACCCAACCTATGTAAAGGTCACTACAGCAATGACGTCTTCAGGCTGGGTGTGCACATGCAGACGTGTCGTACGCATGGTACTATGGTTTTGTCATTTCATGCCAGCAGTTGTAAGTGTGGCAGCCGTGTGGGCAGCCAAGTCGTGGTTGACGCAGCCAAAGTGCTTTGGCAGTCGAGCTGGCAAGACGCAATTTGCCAGCGCAACACTCTGTCAGCATTTGATTTATTCAATGGCTAACATACATTGGCTAACAGACGAGGCAGTGGGCATGCAGCTAGGCACATGAGCTGTCGTTGCCCCTACAGGGCGGTCCAGCAGCACCAGCACCAGCACCAGCAGCACAGGACGAGGCTCCAACTTATGCTATGCACATGAGTGCGTGAAGCAGCCACAACACAAGCCTATGTCGCCCCTCCCTCAACCCTGTGGGCCTTGTCAAACTCCCAGTCATCAGTTTGCACTGCGGAACAGAGCCACATGTGTGCTGGTCAACTTGCTCTGCTACTGCAGCCACAAGAAGAAGCGCATGAAGCAGCTCAAGAAGATGTCGCAGCGGGGCCTGCTGGACCCTGAGCAGGAGGACCCTTTTGCGCTGTTCGTGGCCAGCACCAACATCCGCTACTGCTACTACAACGAAACCCAGAACATCCTGGGCAACACATACGGCATGGCGGTGCTGCAGGTGTGCGCTGCTGATGATTGTTGATAGCTGCAACCTCGTCAGCCAGCAGTTGGATTCACAATCTGAGTAGTGACAGCTGCAACCACATCAGATAGCAGTTGGGACTGTAAATCAGTATGGGCTTCAACCTTCATGCAGACTCAGTGCGCGCAATCTCCACCTGTCCACCACTGCAGTGCAGCAGATGGCCGAGCGTCCGTCTTTGCTCCTCTTACGTAATCGTTGCGTGTCCTCACGACTCAACGCCCTGACCCCAGTCTACCGCTGCACCCTGCAAACCCCAAACCCTGCAGGACTTTGAGGCTCTGACGCCCAACCTGCTGGCGCGCACGGTGGAGACTGTGGAGGGCGGCGGCATCGTCATCATGCTGCTGAGCAACCTGCGCAGCCTGACGCAGCTCTACTCGCTGACGATGGACGTGCACGCCCGGCTGCGCACAGACGCGCACCAGACAGTGACAGGTGCGCAGGCGGAGGTGCAGATGCAGCCAGGACCAGCAGCAGCGGCAGCAGCAGCAGCAGGGCCCTGCCCAGGCCGCACTGCGCCATGCGCCCAGCAGGCCTTGCATGTTTCCACGCTGTCCTGACGGCTCCGCGCGTGTGGTTTGAACTCCCGCAGCCCGCTTCAACGAGCGCCTGGTGCTGTCCCTGGCCTCCAACCCCCACTGCCTCATCATGGATGACGAGCTCAACGTGCTGCCGACAAGCAGCCTCATCCGCCACATCGCGCCGCTGCCGACCGCGGCCGACGGCAAGCTGCTGAACGACCCCTCGGCAGCTGGCCAGGCCGAGCTGGCCGACCTGAAGGACAGCCTGACAGACACGCAGCCTGCAGGATCCTTGGTGAGCGTGTGCTGCACTGCTGTGCTGGCGTCGTGTGGCTGTGCAGTGCTGGTGTTTGCGGCGTCAGCTGTGGCAGCAGCAGGCTGCTGGTTGCTTTCTGTGTTGCTGCGGGGCTGGCAGCACACTGAATGGCACCGCAGCAGCTGCGCATGCTGAGCTGGCGGATGTGCAGGAGAGCCTGACGGACCCGCAGCCCGCAGTGAGCGCTGGTGGCTACAGGCGCACCTGCAGCGTGGTCTTTCAGCATTGCAGGCACTCACTGTGACTGGCTGTCTTGCCGCCAGCATGCATTGCCTGTTGTTGGTTGCCTGTCCTTCATGACATGGTCACAGGGTGTGTGTACGGCTGGGCATTGCAAGGTGTTCAGCGTGGAGCTCGCTGCAGGCGGCTGAAGGCGACTGCTCACCTCTCGGCCAGCCAAGCTGACGCACAGCTTCGCCGGAATGCAGTCTGCAGGGAGCACTGATGGGCCCATGCTGTTGTGGCGTTGTTGGTGTGTTCACAAGTTTGATGCGCCGCGGTCGGGACTTGTTGCGGCACCAGCGGGCATCGTTTGGCTGCAACGGCTGTTCTCTGTTCTCAGCTCGTGACTTGGCTGTGAAGTCCACCCACGCCCAGCATTGTCCACGACTTGATGGCGAAGCTGACTGGCTGGCCTTCTAGTGTTGCTTGTCAGCCTGCTGTCAACGCTGCTGCTGCTGCTGCTGCTGCTGCTGCTGCTGCTGCTGCCGCCTCGCCACGTGAGCAGGTGTCGCGCTGCCGCACGCTGGACCAGGCGCATGCGCTGGTCACGTTCCTGGACGCAGCGAGCGAGAAGACGCTGCGCAGCACGCTGGCACTCACGGCCAGCAGAGGACGCGGCAAGTCGGCAGCACTGGGCCTGGCCATCGCAGGTGAGCGGCGCTTGGCATCCGGGTGTAGAGGGGTGTGCAGTGCAGGCTGCCACAGCAGCAGCACCTCTGGAGCTGGCCAGGACAGCCCCAAGGCGCATGCTTACCAGTGTTGATATGGGTCAATGATTGGTGTGTAGTGTGAGCAGCGGCAGCAGCAGCTGAGGTAGCGGGGATGCTGGCGCTGGGCTGGCTGGAGCGCACCTCTGTATGGCGAGCAGCTGCTGCCGCTGCTGCTGCTGCTGCTGCTGCTGCTGCTGCTCTGCTGCTGGTGATGGTGAGGCAGCTGGTTGAGGCATGTTGTGCACACGCAAGGAACTGAATGCATGCAATCGATTCCTCTCGCATCTCACGCGCACCCGCCACAGCGCATGCGCCCAGCTGTCACGCCATGATGCAGACACTTGGCCCCCAAACCCCCTGCTGGCCACGCTGCGCCGCCCGATGCACTGCCCGCCTGGACTCCCGCGCCACGCCAGGCGCCATTGCGCTCGGCTACGCAAACATCTTCGTGACGGCGCCGTCGCCCGAGAACCTGCGCACGCTGTTTGAGTTTGTGTTCAAGGGCCTGGACGCCTGCGGCTACCAGGAGCACATCGACTACGACCTGGTGGAGAGCACCAACCCCGACTGGGGGCGTGCCGTGGTGCGCGTCAACGTGTTCAGGGCACACCGCCAGGTGAGCATGCGATGGCGCCGCCGCTGCCTCCCGTCGTCCTTTTGCGTGGCGTGGTGGCGACTGGCAGGAGGGGTGAGGGCGCACACGCTCTCCGTTGCTGGCAGGAGGGGTGTGGGCGCACACGCTCTCCGTTGCTGGCGCCGCTGGACATACCACGCGCAATTGGTGCATGCATCGATGTGCACATCGCTGGAGAGGAGGTCCAGTCACCTTTAGACATGATGCGAGCTGCAGAATGAACGCGCCAGCCGCACACAACACTGCATCGATGGCGGGACCGCGGTGACCTCGACACGCTGCGCACCTCTCTGCTTGCTGCTGAATTGGCCGCCGCTGGCTGCTGCTGCTGCCCGCTGTGCCCCCTGCACCGTGGTCTTTGGCCTGCAGACTGTGCAGTACATCCAGCCGCAGCATGCCAACCGCCTGGCGCAGGCAGAGCTGCTGGTCATTGACGAGGCTGCTGCCATACCGCTGCCGCTGGTCAAGGTGCGTGTGGATTCTTTGACTCAGCATGCTGCATGGAACGGCACCAACAGGGCGTGTTGGAGCTTCTACTTGTGCCAGTACCATGCTCGGTTGCCAGGAGCGTGCCTCTGCGTACGTCATGTCGCCTGCGCCAGTGCTTCACCCGCCAACTCTTCATCACTTCATCGTGCTTGTGTGTGCTTTGTAGTTTTCCATGCAGACCCTGCTGGACCTTACTTGTTCATTACTCGCACGCACAGTCAGCGGCTGCTGTGATATATAATGCTAGGCCACACGCTGCAGTTCCACACCATGCCTCACTCAGCTGAGGAGTTGCACATCAGCTGAGTGAGCTTCCCAACAATTTTGTTCGGCTTCCCCTGCAGGCCATGCTGGGCCCCTACCTGGTGTTCCTGTGCTCCACGGTGAACGGCTACGAGGGCACGGGCCGCAGCCTGTCCCTCAAGCTCATACAGCAGCTCAGGGAGCAGGCGGCGGGCGGCGGCAGAGGCAAGGGCGGCGCTGCTGCTGGCGCCACTGGCACTGCTGGTGCTGCTGCTGCTGCTGCTGCTGCTGGGGGTGGTGGTGGTGGTTCCGCTGGAGGGCGCACTTTCAGGGAGGTCACCCTGCAGGAGCCCATCAGGTGAGGCGCGCCTGGCGATTTGCAGCGACATTCTGCAACATGCAGTCGGCATGTGAGCACCTGGGCATGCGTGCCACGCGGCTTGCGTTTTTGCTCGCTGACGATTGATTCTTGTTTTTATTTTTCTATCGGGTGAGGAGCGTATCAAAGGAGGCATAATTTTGGCTGGCTAACTGCGTATGGTAGCGTGGCTGGCTGAGGGAAGGCTGATGTGGTTTTGGTTGGCCAAGGGCAGTTTTTTCCAGTAACTCTGGAAGGAGCCTGTAAGGAGAGGTATGGCCATCATCTGTCAGAACGGTGATGGGCAAGGGCCACATGTAGTACGGTAGTTGTCGACTTGGAAGGCTTTTCCAGGGAAGTGCCTGAAGCTCCAGTCAGGTGACTTTCCGCTGATCTTGCCAGCGAAGGATTTGCAGAGTGCGACTTGTCAGAAATACATGTAGTAGCTGGGTCGCGGTGTACGGGTGCTGTGTTTGGGCCTGCCAGCGCTGCCGGCGCTGCGCGCGTGAGCCGCATCAGGCGCTGGTGCCGCGCCTCCTGATTCAACGGCACTGTGTCAACACGCCCCGTCGTGCTTCTGCATGCAAGGCAGGCACCAGGCAGGTCGAGTCCACTCGCAACTGCAGCGGCTGCTGCGCTTGCCTGGCACCCCACACATGCGATGTACATTGCCGTGCGCGCCCTCACGCATGCATGCACTAATCCGCCCAACTTGGACAGGTATGCGCCTGGGGACCCCGTGGAGGCGTGGCTGCACGGCGTGCTGTGCCTGGATGCAGCCACGCACCTGCCGCGGCCGCCAGCGAAGCTGCCGCACCCCAGCAGCTGCGAGCTGTTCTACGTGGAGCGCGACACGCTCTTCAGCTTCCACAAGGCGTCGGAGGCGTTCCTGCAGCGGGTGAGGGGTTGTGCGTGCCTGCTTGCTGCTGCACAAGTGCGATTGTGGCCGAGTCCGGTGTTGGACTGGCAGCAGCAGGCGCAGTCGAGCCTCCACAGGGGGTTGAAGCGCGGCTGCGGGCTGCGTCCTGCGTGGCTCGCTTGCAGTGCAGGCACCGCTGGGCAAACCACTCTGCACGCGTTGTGACGATCTTGTGTCATGCATCACAGCAGGCTGTTTGTGATAGGCGGTTGTATCCTAACAGGCCTCTCGCTGCCTGTCACACACCTGCCTGCCACTTTCCTAACGCAGGTGCAGGCGCTGCTGGTGGCTAGCCACTACAAGAACACGCCCAACGACCTGCTGCTGCTGGCTGATGCGCCCGCGCACCAGCTGTATGTGCTGCTAGGGCCTGTGGACGAGAGCCAGAACGCGCTGCCGGACGTGCTGGCAGTGCTGCAGGCGAGCCGCTGCTGCTGCTGCTGCTGCTGCTGCTGCTGCTGCTGCTGCTGCTGCTTGGGTGCATGCGCCTTCGGTGGCCCGACTGGCTCAGAATATTTGTCTTGGCTTGGTCCTCTGTAGCTGTGCGTGCAGCTGCATTGTGTGTTCTGTGTCCCTGGAGGCAGGCTTCTGCCACCCTGCAGAAGCTCGCCTACAACACATGCATTTTGCTGCCCGGTACACACACCTAGCGCCGTAAGCGTGGACACAAACTGCGCTCGCTGCTGTACCCAACATTCGTCTGGCGTCACCGCCTCGTGGGACTGCTGCAGGTCGCGCTGGAGGGTGCCGTGAACACCAAGCTTGCCGCCAGCAGCCTGGCAAGGGGGGAGCTGCCACAGGGCGACCTCATCCCTTGGACCATCGGGCAGCAGTACCAGGTGCGGCAGCTGCTAACAGGCCAGCAGACCTGCTCCAGGCTGCAGCGCTGCTGCGCTAGTACAAGAGGCGGCATGCCAAGGCATTCTGCTTGAGGCATCCTTGTAGTTTGCTGCGTGCTTCTTGGGGTGGTCTTGCGAGTTGTCGTCCAGCTGCTCCTGCTGTGCACCACACGCAGCGCTGTGCAGGCCTTGACACGCTGCCTGTATGACTGGCTGCTGCTGCTGCTGCTGCTGCTGCTGCTGCTGCTGCTGCTGCTGCTGCTGCTGCTGCTGCTGCTGCTGCGGCAGGACCCGGACTTCCCTGCGCTGTCTGGCGCGCGGGTGGTGCGCATTGCAGTGCACCCTGAGCTCAACGGCACAGGCTACGGCAGCAGGTGCGTGCTGCCTGCTTGGCAGCTCAAGCTTACCGCCGTGCTGCCAGACTGTCGCATGTCTCGGCGCTTGCATAGCCAAGTGCTCTTTGCTGCCTCTCACCTGCTGCAGGTTTCATTAAGCAGTGGGACTGCAGCCAATGCCATGCTGTATGGTTGTCTTTAACCCGAATAAAACGCTGTTGGCATCTGCTTGTTGGCCAAGGTTTGATCAGTTTGCAAACTGCTTTTGCGTCGGCTGCTGCAGGGCGTTGGAGCTGCTGAAGCGGTACTTCCAGGGGGAGCTGCTGAAGCTGGACGATGACGACTCGGTCGAAGACGCGTACATGCAGCAGCAGGACGGCGCAGCAGCAGGAGCAGCAGCAGCAGCTGCTGCTGCAGCAGGCGCAGGCGATGCAGCAGCTGGCGGGGACTCGCTGCTGCTGAGTGAACAGGTCAAGCCGAGGCAGGGGCTGCCACCGCTGATGGTCAACATCAGTGAGAGGTGGGCTGTTGACGGTTTCCGGTGTATGTCGGTTGCGGTTGGCAGAGCATGAAGCAGGCCGCCTGAAAGACAGCAGCACAGGCCTGTAGGAATTTCTAAAACACCCTTAGCTGCAGCCTGAATTTCTGAACTTAGCTAATCTTAATTTCAGCTGCAGTTTGAATTGCTGCAACACCCTTAGCTGCAGTTTGAGGTGGCTCTGATGTTTTGAAGCACTGGATTCCTTACTGGCTCTCCAAAAGTCACTCGACTGCGCTTTTTTGTCGCACGTCGTGCTCGCAGGAAACCGATCCGGCTGCACTACCTGGGCGTCTCCTTTGGCCTCACGCAGCAGCTGTACAACTTCTGGCAGCGGGCGGGCTACGCGCCCACCTACATCCGCCAGTCGGCCAGCGACGTCACCGGCGAGCACACCTGCGTGATGCTGGCCGCGCTGCGGCACCCGGAGGTCTCCGGCACGGCCTGGCTGGAGCCGTTTGTGACGGACTTCAGGGCGCGCTTCATGTCGCTGCTCGGGGGCGCGTTCCGCGGCATGGCGCCGGCGCTGGCGCTGTCGATCCTGGACCCCAGGCTGCAGTTCAGCGAGGCGCACGGCACGGCGGGCGTGCAGGCGGGGCTGGTGGTCGCACGCGGCGACGGCCGGCAGATGAGCCCGTACGACCTCAAGCGGCTGCAGGTGGGAGGGCTGCGGGCCGGCGAACCACGCGCTGACTGGCTGGGACAGGTACCGGGCTGCGCACAAGCGCCGCTTGCGCCGTCTCCGGCGAGCGCTGACCGCTGCCACCAATGCCGCTGCGCTGCTGCTGCAGGCAGGCGACAGCGACCCTTGCTGACCGCCATCTCCCTTTCTCCCCTTGGTGGTCTGCAAGCGCAGGTCTCTGATCGTGTGCCAACCATCCACGCATGTGTGGTCCGTCCATCCTGCCTGTGCTCCTGCAGGCTTACAGCAGCAACCTGGTTGACTACCACCTCATCCTAGACCTGTTGCCCAGCCTCGCGCGACTCTACCTGTCTGGGCAGCTGCCCGCAACGCTCAGCTATGGCCAGGCAGCCATCCTGCTGTGCCTAGGGCTGCAGCAGCGGGAGGTTGCGGAGATCGAGAAAGACCTGGGGCTTCCAAGCAACCAGGTGAGTTAGTCGAGGGCTTAATTGCGGGAATTCTTGCTACTGAAACCATATTTTACTGGTTGGTTATAAGCTGCGTTGGCTGGACCTGCAGCAGCAGCAGATGGCTGGCTGCTGCTGCTGCAATGATGCCTCGCCGATGCTGCTTGCTGACTCAGCCGCCTGCATTGCTTTGTCTGTGCTGCCGGGTTGCCTAATGTGCCCAGGTGTTGGCGCTGTTCAACAAGGCCATCCGCAAGCTGCACGGGCTCCTGCGCGCAGCCAAAGAGGCACAGGTCGAGCGGCAGCTGCCGCGGCCTGCACGTCTCATGGCAGCAGCAGCAGCACACGCAGCAAGCGCTGCAGATGCGGCAGCTAGCGGTGCCCCGCTGCTGGGCGAAGGGGTGGACATCAGCTTGGATGACGAGCTGGAGGCTGCTGCGAGAATTGAACGAGAGAAGATGCGGCAGCAGTTCAGGCCGGAGGACCTGCAGCAGTTTGCCATCACAGGTGAATGACAACGCTGTGCTTTTAGTGTGTGGACTCGGTCAACGGCCCGCTGTTTCCGCCTTGCGGTGCTGGTTCAGCTCTGATGGTGTCACGCCTGGTGTTTGTAGTGCACATAGTCTCCATTTTGGGCATGTCACCATTCTGCATGCGTAGTTTTCTGGCACAGAAACTGCAGTGCTGTGTTTATTGCCTGATTGCTAATGCTACACCCAGTGCTTGGCTATGCTGCTTATCTCAGAGTCTGTGTTGGTGCCCACCTGATCCTCAACCGGGCCCGTGAGTTGGAGGGCATTTGATCATCAGCCATACATCTATGTGATGCTGCGTGCTTTGCACTGCAGGCGCTGACGAGGACTTTGCACGGGCAGCAGCAAGCGGCGCGCTGGCAGGCGGCGGCATGGTCAGCGTGAAGAGCAGCAAAACGCCAGAAAGCGGCAAGCAGAGCAGCGGCAAGCAGGGCGGCAGCGGCAGCAAGGAAGGCGACAAGGACACCGGCAAGAAGCACAAGCAGAAGCAGCAGGGGGGCCAGCCAAAGAAATCCAAGAAGAAGTAGAGCTGCTGGTTGATCAAAGGAACAGTATTGCAACCCAGCCGGACAGCGAAGCAGAGTCAACTGGCCTCCCTCATGCAAAGCTGCACTGGCACTTGTAGGAGATGCCGGCTCTTCCCATCCTATTGCATACTTTAAATACACTGCTGTGCCATGACGCACCACTGCAGCAAGCCTGGCAAGCACAGCGGACGCCTCTGAACAACTACTCTGCATGCAATTAGGGCTGGCTTCACCCACGGCATCATGTTGCTGGATTTGTGCCTCTGTTGCTGAATTCATGTCAAGGGCAGCTGGACAACCGATGTTGTTCCTCAGGTGTTGTCCGCAGCGTGTGCAGAGGATGGACTGCTTGTGTCATGCTGTGTTTTCAACTGCACGGCCGCCAACACCCCCTAAATTGCTGTGCTTGCCATGCCAGCTGCACCCTTGGTGAGCTGATCACAAGCTCAGGGGCTGCTGGTAGCCCTGTGACAAGCTGCAATATGCAAGGACAGCAGCACATGTGCTGTACAGTTGCTTCAGCACACAACTGGCAGTAGCTGTGGTGGCTGCAGTTGGTGGTGATGTGTTACCTGTTAGCATGGCATCTGCCGGATGTAGGATATGTCACAGTTGTTTTCCTTGTTATTAGTGCGCCTTGTAGTGCAACGATGCATGCACCCGAGCATCGTGGGGCATGAAGGTGAAATGTTCCAGGTTGTTGGTGCGCCTTGTAGTGGCAACGTTGAATGAACAGTGTTGCTAGCAGCTGCAGCAGGCGTGTGAGGAACTATGGACATCAGTTTCAACATGCGTGTGCTGGCATGCAGGTTGCCAGGCAAGATGCAGCAAGCAGCAGCACTCTCTGATGCAGAAGGGCATAGGGTTCCATGACGGGGTTGGTGGTATGTACATGTAAGGGGGTGTCGCAATAAAACGCGTGCAACTTGAACAGCGAAGTAGAGTCACACGGCCTCCCCTCACGCAAAGCTGCAGCTGCATAGCTATCCGAATTACCCGATTTACCAAAGTAGGGCCACTGGCCCACCCGCAAATGAGCCAAACAAGGCTCATGGGGTCCACAGAACTCAAAAGAAGACCATCAACCGGAAGAAACCGCAACCTCAACAAGCTCAGAGAGCTCAGAACTCAGAGAATCAGTAACTTCAGAAGCACTACTAGTAATTCCATCACTGGGAAGCAACAAATGTGCCAACTCTGGATCGCTACGTACCAGTCAATAAAAATCAATACGCAATGCTCTACCCATTGTACTGCTCCGCTGGATGCACTGTTGAGCAAGATGGTGCTGGAGCAAATGCAGCAGCTGCTTCAGACGTCTGAGCTCATGTCAACTGTAGTGAGTGCTGCATCTGCTGCATTGCGCTATGAAATGTGTCTTCTCTGCAACCCTTGATAATTGAATGGGTAGTATGATGATGATGATGAACCCTTGATAATGTAGTAAGCAGCAGACCAAGCTTACCCAAGTTACCAAGTTACCGAATTTGATGAAGCGCCTTGAAGTGGATGACACGCAGAATTCTCTAGTAAAGGCGAAAGAATTATCTGACTTCGTGACAACCACAGCGCATTACCAAAGTAGGGCCACTGGCCCACCCACCAAGGCGCCAAACAAGGTCATGGGGTCCACAAAAACCAGAAGAAGACTGTCAACCGAAACAAACCTATCAACCGAAAGAAGCTTTACAAAGCCAGAAGAGTGGAACGCAGTGTAGCACTGGATTTGTTACCTTGCGGGAAGAGACGCCCACATCGCCTGCAAACGCTTAACTGCAGCGCAACATACTTTCTTCTTCCTCATCATAGTTCCAGCCGCTGACTCATGGCATACATAACCTTCCTGCTATAACCGTTACGCTGACACAACATATCATCATACCAGCTGTGTCCAGAAGCGCAGTGCATCAGGCTGATTCTTAGTACAGCAGGCATACACACAGAAGCGCTGATACCTTTCCACCCCGAACTCACAAATCACGGCTGTAGTAGTTCATACTCTAAAGCGCTGTGTGTAGCCTAGCCCTTCACCCCCTCCCAAAAGAGAAGACTGAAGCCCAAGCGAGCCATCACAAGCCAACACCACACCAACACAATCAACTAGAGAGAAGGGCATATTGAGTGTGACGTGTTGGGATGGGCCGTGATGTGCTGTCGTGTCACAGGTAACAATCAGGGTCCATTCAAGTTTGTGTTTGTCCAAGTCACCCTATGTGCATGGCTGACTGCAATAACCAGCATATGCAATGGTGAGCATAGGCAGTGACTTGCTGTGCAAGCAACAATGCTGCCTGGAAATGCCCCACGGTAATAAGATATGTTAGACCTCGCGATGCAAGCAAAGCACCCTGGCGTTACCCTCATGGGCCCTCGTGACGAACCTGCAGGCCAAGTTGTGGCAGCCATCATCATCATCATATTACCCATTCAAGCCATAGCATCAGTTGTGGCAGCCATGCAGGCAGATGACTTTGTTGCTGTCTGCGGGTCTCTGTCTGAAGTTCAGGCTGTGGCTGCAACTGTTTACAATTACAGTTGCCAGTGGCGCTTCAAGCTCCACAGCTTGAAGTCCGCCGTCATGCATGTGCTGCCAGCAAGACAGACCAGCCAGCTGGTCGACTCCGGCATTGTTTGGAACAATGTCCCTGTGCGTGTTGTATCGGAGTACTGCTATCTTGGCCTGTGGTTCAACAATACCTGTACATGGACCACACACTTTGAGAAGATGCTGGCTAAGGTGCAGCGTGTGAAGGGTGCGCTCATGCCAATTTGGAAGAGCCGCAGCATCAGTGTGGAGGTTAAACGCATGCTGTTGCTGACGTGTGTCCGTCCCATTGTTGAATATGGCAGTGAGGTTTGGTTTCCGTCCACAGCTAGGCAACTGCAGCTGATTGACAAAGTGCAGACAGACATCATCAAATGCGCAATGCGCTGTGGCAAGGAGCGCCCATGCTCTTCAGCTCTCTTGGCAGAATGGGGTGTGAAACCGTTACATATGTGGCTTCATCAGAGGGCTTTGGAGACCTACTACAGGATTCAGCGTATGCAGGGCGTTCGGCTGCCAAATCAAGTGTTTACAGCTGAATGGAGGCGTCCTAGTGGTGCTGTGGCGGTGACACCGTGGCACAAGTATGTGCAGAGCCTGCTGTGCAAGTATGGTGTGAATGTTGTGACCGCGGAAGGCAGAGCCAGTGCGTGCAAGAGCCATGTCAACAAGCAGGTCAGGACACTAAATGCTGGAAGGATTGCATGTGAAACGTTGGAACACTCCACTCTGAGTTGGTATGTGGCTCATGTGCATCCCACTCATGTTGATGCTATGGGTTTCAGGAGGCCTAGGCCGTATTTGCGTTCAGTGGCAATTCCACGTGGTATTGAATTGCTTTTGCGTGTTCGTATGGGTTGTCTGTGTGTCCATGAGCGTACTAGTCAGTTTGGCGGTCGCAGAGCTAACTCCACTTCAGGATGTCCTTGTTGTGGTGCAGAATTTGAGTCTTTGTCACACTTCATGTTTGATTGCCCTGCTACTTCTGCTCAGAGGGATAGTATGTTTGCTGAGATCAGATCCCTGCCTGGTTGCGCTGAAAAGTTGCGCAGCGTTTTGTCCATGGCTGATTCGTCAATCAAGGTGTTGCGTTTTGTATCTGATGGTATTTGGGGCAGTTCTGGAAGATGTCGGATGGTGTCACCGTGTATTGCTGCTTTTCTTGTCAATTCTTGGGATGTGCGCAATGCATGCAAACATCCTGGAGCAATGCTCCCTCCTCTTTCCGCCCCGGTGGGGCGCGGGGCCGATGGCGCTGATGCTATGGCTTGAATGGGTAATATGATGATGATGATGAGACCTCGCGATGCAAGCAAGCAGTAGTTCCAGAGCACAGGGAACATGTTATGTTCCGAGCCCAGACATTGCAGTGCCCCTCAGGCGCTTGCGTGTGAATCTGCAAACAATGTGCAGTGTACTGCTGCACAGTCCTGACAGGCCCGATTGGCTCCTCGTCCGATTGGGGCTAGCCTGATCTTGCTGCCCTTCTGTTATCATGTTTGTGAACTGCTTTGACTAGTCAAACACTGTTATACGGTCAGTGGGTGTGGGTTGTGTGTACAGCTATCTGTGCTGCACGGTGAAGATCTTTGAAGTGCGAGATATATTCTTGGGTGGTTGTTCAGTGACGATCTAAAGGTTGGATCGATGTGTGGATCACGTGAGTTACGCGAGTTATGTTAGAGTGACACCGATCAGCGGTGCCTGGCAGCGCCTTTGGGGGGCTGCGTGTGGCGTGCTGAGGCTTGGTTTGGTGCCTGTCAGTAACTAGGGTTTGTCAAGGCACAGTGTGCCAGAATGCTCAGAGAGCAGTCAGTTATCAGCTGCATTGGCAGTTGTACATCCTTTGGAGGTACTTGTGAGAGCGAGTTACAGATGGCTGAGCGCTGATCAGACAAGCGCTAATATGTTACGTCAGTCCTGCTGCTGCTGCTGCGCGTGCTGTTTGTCTGTATCCAGGTTACCCCGTGTGCATGGCTAACTGCAATAACCAGCATATGCAATGGTGAGCATAGGCAAGTCCTGCTGCTGCTGCTGCTGCTGCTGCTGCCACATCTGGAGGCAAGTCCTGCTGCTGCTGCTGCTGCTGCTGCTGCTGCTGCCCGTGCTGCTGCTGTCGCAGCAGCTGCACCGCCTGAAATGCTGCCTGGAAACGATGCGATCACGGCTGACACGCAGCGTGACTCATTTACCACAGCAATGTGTACATTAATGTTATGAGAACGCAGGCGCTCGCGCATGGGTGCAGGCACCGCTCGGCCATCAGTAAGATGCTGGGCGGTGCAGCCGCAGACATATGAGGCAAACGATTGTTTAACTGTTCATGTGAGTTGAGTGCCCGTGTCCGACGTCATTCTGCGCGGCGCGGGCCCTTTCTGCACAAGGAACCCTGACGCTGGCCGCTCGAAGGTCACCAAACTTGAGGCAGACCCGCGCTTGCGCTGTCGAGAACAACATTTTGAACGCGTTGAAAGGGACCTGGAAAGCCTCACGCCAAACAAGGTTTCAAACTGTAATTTTTCAAAATCTTGCAGACGGCCCTCTATAGGGGAGTCCCCCCCTTCGAGTTCAAAATTTTGCAGAATTTTTGAGTGTCTCAATATGCAACAACGACACAAGAATTCAGGCAACCACCAAAACACCAGCCAGGGACATGCAGATGCAGCACAGCGGTGGTAACAACCCGCAACCCTAAAAGCCAGTCACTGTGCACCACTCAGAAACACAGACTAAACACCCAACAATGTGATGTGGCAAGTGTGCTGACTATAGGCAAGCGCAGGAACTGGGCATGTGTTACTGCAGGATCATGCGCCAAAGGCAAGACAGGCACTGGCTGCCGGCCAAACACCATCTCCTGCGGCAAAATGCCCAGGGTCGTATGCACACGAGCCCAGTACTGCTGTCGCATCACAGGCACACTCTGCACCCAGTGAATTGGATGAAAATTCACATGGCGTTCCAGCATGCTCTTGAAGGAACCAACAAGCCGCTCCGCCACACCATTAGCAGCAGGATGACATGCCAAAGTGTGGACATGCTTGATGCCCAAACGTGCCAGCGAATGGCCAAATTGAACCTCAAACTCTGTGCCGTTGTCACTCGTCACATGACTAGGCACAAACTAACGGCAGATCCAACTGAAGTAAAACGCCCGCGCAACTGAAACTGCTGTCTTATAATAAATTACAGCAAACTCCGCAGCCTTTGTGAAATATTCCATCATAACCACCACCCAAGCCTTGAAAATCTTCTCTTGCGCATCAGGCAGATACAACCGCCCATGAACATCCGCACAGGGAGTCACAAAAAGGCCACACAAATCAATGTGCACATGCTCAAACGGTCCCCGAACGACAGGCTCCTGCATGGGGAAAGGTGCGGGCAGCGCCAGCCGCCGGCGCTGACATGCATCACACTGAGCCACGAACAGTCGAACATCACCAGGCAAGCCACGCCAGTGAAAATGCTGCTGCAGATACGCACACGTCTGCTGAACACCAGCATGACCCAAAGCATCATGCATACAGCGAATCACATCCCATCTGTAAGACACAGGAGGGCAGCAGAACCACACAGGATTAGCGCCTTTCCTGTGCCGTAACACCATCAGCCATTCTGGCACAGTGCGGTGAGGCCGCAGAGCAGCAGCTCTGTGCCGTATGGCGCGCACCCTGCCTCGAGCCAAACCCTGGATCACACTATCATCCATTCCACTACGCACATAAGCCAGCAAGAAATCATCTACATGGGGATCGCCTGGCGCATACACCAACACCGTTTCAGGATCACACAACTCAGAATCATTGGTAAACCACGGGTCGCATTCAGGGCAAAACCATTCACCACTGGGGACAGCCGACATGGGTGGCATCACGCACCGCAAGTGATAGCATCGGTCACACCCGGAGCAGATTGCCATGTTATCAAAACCACCCGGATCTGAACACACCTCACACCCTACAGCATCCAAATCAGACTGCTTTTCTACACTGCTGGGCCACGCAGCACTGCACATCACCAACGCACCAGCAGAAACACGCTCCTGCTGACCATCTTCATGCTCAAGCACACAAGAGCTACTAGGCTGCGGACGTGACAGATAGTCAGCCACACAGTTGGTGGAGCCTTTGATGTACTGCACTGAAAAATTATACGCCTGCAGCTGCATCGCCCACCGTTTCAACTTGGAATTAGTGAATCGAGCGCTGTCCAGCCACTCTAACGCCTTGTGATCAGTGCGCAACAGAAAATGATTGCCATGCAGATAGTAGTGAAACTTATCTATGGCCCACTTTACTGCCAAACATTCACCTTCTGTAGCAGCATAGTTCTGCTCAGCAGCGGTGAGAGAACGTGAAGCAAACGCAAGCGGATGCTCTGCACCCTCAGAATCCTCCTGTGACAGCACCGCACCAATAGCGAGACATCTCCAATTCGTGGTCAAGATGACAAGGTCCAATCTGGCAGAGCAAGCACTGGCGCAGAGCACAGCGCCTGCTTCACTGCATCAAAAGCCACAACAGCCTCAGCTGTCCACACAAAAGGCACATTGCGGCGCGTCAGCAACTGCAATGGCGCACACATCGCAGCGGAACCGCTAATGTATGTTCGATATTGTTCCATAACCCCTAAAAAAACCCCTTCATGCTCTTCACAGAACTAGGCCTAGGCAACTCCATGATGGCAGCCACTTTATCCATGACTGGCTGAATGCCCTTAGCAGACACTAGGGACTCAAGCACACAACTTCCGGCACGCAGAAACGACACTTCAAAGGATTCATTTTAAGAATGTACTCCCGGCTGCGCTGGAAAACGCGTGACAAGGTGGCCAACTAATGTAGCAGCCTTACGAGTATGCGTGTGTGGAAGCGTAATGGAAAAGAGGTTTGTTAACCAATTGATTAGCCTGAGGCCCAGCTTAAGCTGTTGTAGACCGCCTACGTTGCGAGGCCAGCGTAGTTCTAACATGGCAGTACAATGTCACATTGACTGCCGCGTGTCCTCATACGAACGTATGAGTCACTTAGTCTAATCATCCAATACATGGATAGTAACAGGTCCTGTTACAGGCCTCCCCCATCAGGAACTTTGACTGTCCTCAGTCAATACACTGATATGAGACCAAGTTGGTAAAGAGCATCGCTCAGGACAACCGTACTGACTCTAGTCAGGACGGCAGGTAACTGATGACATACAGTCCAGTCACCAACCAATCAGCCGTGAAGGCGCGCAATAAATCGGGGATTTAGTTGAGAGTTCCCTCAAATCTACAAGTCGAGTTGAGTGGAGTCCGCGTAGTGCACTAGAGGGCAGGTCACATCACGTGCTTTCTCCATCGACGAGATACAGTCCAAATAGACTAAACTCAACCTAAGTACAACTCGGTACTTTTGGATTAGACAAACAGCTTACAGCTGAGTCACAATTGTATGCAGAAACTGCACAACAAAGTAGACAGTAATCACCTGCCACAAGGCAGAAAGTGACAATAACAGCAACAGCTGTAATCAAGCAGTAACACATCTCCAACTAGGATCATTTGTGATGGCGCTTGATACGAGGAGCGTTAGCAACAGGCAGAGCAGCAGTTTGCGCTGAGTGCTTGTTTCTGCGCTGTTTCTTGTGTGGTGCAGCGACTAATCGCATGCCAGACTGAGCCTGCACTGCAGACCAGTACTCAGAGACTTTCTCTGGGCAATTAGCACAATTAGCTTGTGGCTCCCATGTGTTGTGTTCAACACCATAGCCAAGCCACTTAACAAGAAACTGAAGCTTGCCATGACCCACAAACCTGTGGCTCTCAATCTGCTCAACCTCATACTCCATTTCACCATCTATCATAGTAGGTGGTGGTGGAGCTACAGTAGAGGTACCAGGAGAAACTGGTTTCAGCAGAGAAACATGGAACACGTTGTGTACCTTGAGATTGCTTGGTAGCTCTAGCCGAAAGGCTACTGGATTAATTTGTTCCAGAACTTTGAAAGGACCGATCCACCTAGGCAGCAGCTTAGGTGATCCTTTAAACTTCATCTTGATGTTCATAGTGCTCAGAAAGACTGAGTCACCCACTAGGATCATTTGTGATGGCGCTTGATACGAGGAGCGTTAGCAACAGGCAGAGCAGCAGTATTTGCAACACTGAACCAAGGGTCCAGTACGTACGCTACCTTTACACGCTCCAGGAAGGAGAGTGAATCTGATAAGGACTGCAAAGGGTTGAGTACAGCAGCAGCTGTGCCAACAAAATGCAGCGGCTGCGCAGCAGCCATGCCAACAAAGCAGACAGGGTAGCGGCTCAATGAGTCAGCAGGATTGGCAACGCCCTTGACATAATGCCAAATTAGACGGTGCCCCTGCAAAGCATCAAGCCACCGCGCATGGCGCCTGTTAGCCATGTTGACTGTGTCAAAAGTGACGTTGGGCTTGTGATCTGTGTGCACATGCACGTCACGCCCTTCAACGTATACGCGCCATTTCTGGCAGCAGTACACAATGGCGAGCATCTCAAGCTCCGTAGGTGAATAGTTACGTTCAGCTGGAATCAGCTTACGTGACTCAAAAGCGATGGGTCTGCCTTCTTGCAGCAGCACACCACCTACCCCATCATATGAGGCATCACATATCATGTGAAAAGCTTTACCACTGTCCCACTCTGGCAGAGCAAGAACAGGAGCAGTAGTGAGCAGATGTTTAATCCACTCAAAGCAAGTCTGGCAATCTGGAGTCCAGACAAAAGGTTCATCCTTACGCAACAAATGCGTCATCGGCAGCTGCACTTCAGCGTAATGCCTTACGAACTTCCTAAAGAAGTTAGTCGTGCCCAGAAAAGAACGCAGGTGCGAAACATCCTTTGGAATCGGAAAGTCTTGCAACGCGTTTACTTTTGCTGGATCTGCTGCCACACCAGCAGCCGACACGATGTGTCCCAGAAAGAGAACGGATGGCTGGTTAAGGTTACACTTGTGAATTGCCACAGTGAGAGCATTGGCTTTGAGCACGTCAAGCACTGCACGTAAGTGCAGGGCATGTTCTACTGCTGACTTACTGAAAATTAGTATGTCGTCCAAATAGACTAAGCAGTACTTGTAAAGCATCGGCGAAAAGATCCGATTCATTACGGACTGAAAAGCAGCAGGTGCGTTTCCTAGCCCGAAGCTCAGTGTGAGGAATTCGTAATGACCGAAAGGTGTGCGAAAAGCCGTTTTAGGAACATCAGTAGGTTGTAATTTGCACTGATGGTAAGCCTGTCGTAGATCAACCAGGCTAAAGACTTTTGCACCAGCAAGATGATCAAGCAGCACGTCGATCCTTGGCAACGGGAAACCGTTGCGTTTGGTTAAGCGATTGAGATGGCGATAATCTATCACCATACGTAGCTCTGTGCTTCTTGGTTTCTTGACAAACAAAACTGGACAGCCAAATGGAGAAGAGCTTGGCCGTATGTAGCCTAGAAGCAGTAGCTGTGCTATTTGCTTTTGCATCTCTTCCATTTCAAGCGGGCTGTACCGGAACATAGGCCGTAGAATGGGTTTGTCACCCTCAAAAGGAATGACTTCTATGTCCAAATCGATTTGAGAACCCCCAAAGGGTGGCTCGTCTGTAAATACCTCAGGGAAAGAGGACACGATGTTCTGTACTTGCTCTGGTTGGAGCAGATCGGCTTGTGTATTGGGACTGTTAGGAGCAGCAGGTGGCACTGCTGAGGTAGCTATAGTAGTGCCCTCCATCGCCCCAACAGTTACAGGAATGTCTGGCTTTTTGTCGCGAACGACAACCATACATTGCCACACGCCAGGGCCACTATGCAAGATGCGTTTGGCCTTAGCATAGCCGATTACATGCGGGGTGTCAGCAGTATTGCTGTCACTCGCATCTGTGTTATCGTGTGGTTTCGCAGCTGCAGAACAGCTGTTAGAAGACGAGTCGGTCATTTCAATCGTATATCTACGTCCGTTTTTGTACACATGACAGCAGGCTTTAGGATAATCCATGATAGCTTGCCTGTCACGCAGCCAGATATCACCTAGAACACCAGTGTGTCTGACAGCAACGACATACGTACTGTCAATTTACAGCAACTGGATGCATCTGCTGCACTCTGTAACACTCCTACCACGGATATTGGGGTAGAAGCAGTAGACAGCTTGATGCCATTGAGGGAGCAGTAACGCTTGGAGATGTAGTTGCCACCACCAGCACCACTGTCGAATAGGGCCTTGGCTGGAGCACCTGCCACGTGCACGACTGCCTGCATTGTGTGCCGCTTAGGAACAGCAGCGTTAGTGCTGGCAGGAGCAGTATCAGCAGGAGCTTCAGCCATAGGTACGTCAGTGTGTGAGGGATTGCAGGAAGCATCTGCGTTATGCTGTATTTTTGGAGCTTCATGCCACAAAGCAAACGTGCATCTGCATCGCACTGGTTTGCCTGTTATCGGATCAGTGAACAGCTGTGTGCCTGTACTGTAAACATGCATAAGCTGCATGCCTTTAATCAAGTCTAGCTGATGAACTGGCAGCTTGAAAGGCAGTAGAATACATGCACCAGCTGATGGATTTGCTAGTTTGTATCGCCTATAAAGACTGATATAGTCAGTCCTGACAGAGGCAGGAACATGAATCCAGAACATCTGGTTACCAAGCTGACTGTTAGGTGGACTAGAATCCACGCTAAAGGGATGACAGGGTGGCACAGCAAAATCTGTGCACACAGCAGTATGCGAGACAGCATACGCATCCGTTGTACAAGGTTGTAACAACTCAGCTTGAATAGAGTCAAACACTGCGCCACTTATTGGCATATGTGTTTTCTCAAAAGCACTCTCAACAGCAGGTGGCTCAGAATGTGCGCACCCCTGTTCTACAGCAGCAGACTGCACAGTACGTGCAGACCCCTGCTCTACAACGTCAGGTTGCGCAGCAACACTGGCAGACTCTGCACCTCCTGGAACAGGTAAGGCCTGGTCAGTAGACTCAGATGCCGTATAGGGCTGACAGGCAGGGGCCGAAGCCACCCGCTCTTGAGGAACAGCGGCAGCAGCCAGCTGAACTCGTCGCTCATTGCAGGCATCAGCCGCAGCGAAGGCCTCGCAGAGTATTATGTCTTGTTGCTCTGTTGAACCCACAAATGCGGGGAGTAGCGCAGACACGAGAGTGTGAGCGTTGGTAGTAGCAGTAGCAGCATCAGACAGGAATGTGTCTGGGTGCGATAAGCAGGCCCTAAAGATAGCACTGCGCACTGCACGCTCAGTAACAACAGGTGCTGTGGCACCAGAGCTGGCAGCAGCAGGCACAGTGCTGGCAGAAGCTGCAGGAAGCGACTGACACTGCCCATACAGCACAGCAACAGCAAGGTGCTGCCTGGCTGCCTTTAACTCTGTACCACTCACCTTCTTGGGGCAGACCCAGTTGCCCTTGTCGTTTTTGTCCCAGGGACCATGGCCCTTCTGGTTGCACAGCCTACAGATGTAGTGGGAGGTGTCCTTCTTTTTGACGCCCCCTTTAGCTGCAAACTTGAATTTGCCGTTCTTCTTGCCATTGTTGTGACCATTGCCATTGCCAGTGAACTTGTTGCCACTTGCGTTGGACTTGGACGCGGCCTCTGACGCGTCAAACTGCAGGCCGTGTGCAATGAAGCCTGCGCGCCAATCAACCTGCGTGTCGTATGCCTTGCCACCAGAAGTGCTCACAAGCACTGCGAACTTGGGATGGCAGCCGCGCTCAGCAATGGCCTGGAAGGCCACGTCAGACAGTGAGTTTGGGTCGCGCAGCTGAGCACGCAGCTTCTCAAGCCACTTGAGGAACTGCTGATGCTTGTGAGCACCTTTGAAGTGGTCAGCGCGCTTGGTGCTCATGCGAGCAATAATCTGCTTGTCAGACGTGCAAGTTTCAAACTGCACTGACTCAAGCGCTGTGTATACAGCTGCCAGAGTCACACCACCTTCAGGCATAACGCCATTGCGAATGCCCATAGAGTGGTAAGCGCTTGCCTGCACTGCGGGACTGCAGCATGACAGGACTTTTGGGCCTTGATTGGCCTCAGAGATGTTCTCCAATTGAAACATCATGAGGTTGTTGTTTTTTAAACACCTCGAGCGTATATTCGCCCTCGCTGGTGTATTCTCTGAAGGGTTTGCTTGTACGAGCCACTACGGGGACTGGTATCTCGCCCTCCTCATTATCTGCCATAATTAGATTGGCAAATAGGATGTCAATATCCAGCGAATAGAAGATGAACGTAAAGACCAAAAGGTCACGACGCAACTTGTTCTCAGCTACCAAATGTAGCAGCCTTACGAGTATGCGTGTGTGGAAGCGTAATGGAAAAGAGGTTTGTTAACCAATTGATTAGCCTGAGGCCCAGCTTAAGCTGTTGTAGACCGCCTACGTTGCGAGGCCAGCGTAGTTCTAACATGGCAGTACAATGTCACATTGACTGCCGCGTGTCCTCATACGAACGTATGAGTCACTTAGTCTAATCATCCAATACATGGATAGTAACAGGTCCTCTTACAACTGCTGCTCAAAAGTTGACGTAAACACAAAAGTGTCATCAATGTAGGTCTTGGTGCTGGTTACATTCTCAAGCACCTCATCCATCAACCTCTGAAAAGTAGAGGGAGCAGACATCATGCCCATGGCCATCCTACAGAACTCGAAGTTTCTAAATGGCGTGGTAAAGCCAGTCTTATGGCAGTCCTCCTCTTTCATAGGCACCTGCCCAAAACCCGCAACATAATCCATCTGGGACCACAATGTACATCCACTCATAGCTGCATGCACCTCTTCGATGCGAGGCAAAGGGTAGGGATCAGGCAGCGTGGCTTTGTTGAGTGCACGTAAATCAACACACAGACGCAAGCCACCATTTGGCTTATTAACTAATACAACAGGACTCATCTAGGCGGACTTACTGCTGCGAATCACCCCAAGCCGTACCAGACGTTGCAGCTCAACACGCAGCCACGAAGACTCATGATGGCTAAGCTTGTAAGGCCGCTGCGTCACTGGCTCAGCAGAACCAGTTGGAATCCAGTGGGAAACGCCAAACCCATATCGTCAACAGCAATAACATCACTAAACTCAAACAACAACGCCTGCAGCTGATCAAACTGATGCTGTGAAATATGCAGGTAAGCATCGCGCTGTAACTGCAATGCGCGCAGCAGCGCAGCCTGCTGCTGCTGCTCAGCCCCCGACGTAGATGCCGATGAGCTGGGCTCACCACCCGGCATGAAGCAAAACTCGTCATCATTACTGGACATCAATTAAACAAAAGGTAAGGAGGGTTTTACTCAATAACGCAAAATGTTGCCCACCAACCTACACCCTATGCCAGCAGCGCCTTCAGCGGCACGCGTGTGCCCCGGCGGCGGTGCCTGTGCACGACGTACTGCCCAGGGCTGTGCGACGTGAAGATCCAGGAGGCGCGCAGGTGGCGCGGCACGTGCCGAGGAGGCGGAGGCGGCACCCAGCCCCGCCGGGCAAACTGCGGCGGCACTGGCATCAGCAGCGCTGCGCCGACCCTCCTGTCTTTGAAGCTGCGGCTGTTGATGGAGGCGCCGTATGCGTTACAGAAGTCCAGCCCCAGGGTGATGCTAAAGTTGGCCTTGTCCATGACCAAAAAGTTCAATGGGTAAACGCCAGGGCCTAGGCCGACTGGCACGTTGCGCATCACGTGCGTAGCTGGCACCTGCAAGGGGGTTGCACACATGCCCACACGCAGCGCCTTCTCCAAGGAGATGAGCTCACAGGGACAGTGAGGCTGGCTGAGTGCTGGCACCAGCATCTGCGCTGTCTCCTTGTCCAGCACGCAGCCGATGTGCACCACCATCTCCACAGGCTCACCAGCAATGTCGCCCCACACCTGCATCGGATCTGCTATGTTCAGTTCTACCACTTCGGAAGCGAGCGCCTGCCTGTATGGATGCCCTGCAGTGCTGCTGCTGCTGCCCTGCACCCCTGCCCTGCTGCTGCTGGCAGCAGATGCAGGCCGCATGGCGCCGGTATGAACGAACAGCCCCGGAGCCTGATTGCTGCTGCTGCTGTCCCTCCCAACGCTGGCTGGCAGGCAAGCTGTACTGCTGCTGTTGTCTGTGGCGCCATCGTCGTCACCGTCAAACACACCGAACGCTGCGCCAAGCACCAATGCCTGACACGTCTGCGGGTCAAATGCCAGGCCCAGCTGCCGGCAGGCCTTGCGCATGGCGGCTGTGTCTGTACCTCCTGCCAGCCGCAGCAGCTCCCGCAGCTGCAGGATGATCGGTGCAGTCAGCACGCTATGCTTCAGCTTGTTCAGGGGGTCTGCAGGAGCTTTAGCCGCCGGCTGGTCTGCAGGAGCACCAACTGCTGCTGGCTGATCATTAATGCCGGGCACTACTGCCTCAGCGCCGCGCGGCTTGATGGCTGCACGCCGCCCACCGGGCTTGGCCTGTGCAAGCCACAGATCAGGGCCGCCAGTGCGCCTGTCCATGCTGCTGCTGTTGCTGTTGCTGCTGCTGCCGGAGGCAGCAGCACTGCAACTGTCATCAAATTCAACCACCCTACCCGAGGCTGTAGCCAGGCTGCTGCTGCTGCAAGCAGCAGCGCTGGCAGCAGCGCCCTGCTGGCTGCTGCTGCCCAGGGGCACCAATGCCCCCAGAGTCATAAGGTGACTGCTGTTGCTGCTGCTGCTGTTGCTACTGACGTGCTGTGCGCGCGCCAGGTAGTCGCCGAAGACCGTCTTGCCGCTCCCACTTGGGCCATAGGTGGGCATGCCTGGCGGCTGCACACGCATAGCGCCCAAGTACCCTGCCGGCTGCTGCCCAAAATCTAGCCCCTGTGGTGGCTGCTGCTGCTGCGGCGTCCACCAGCGCTGATCCAGGTCATAGGCACCCCCACGTCCACCCTGCTGCTGCTGCCCACGCCCGCGGTCTCCCTGCTGCTGCTGCCCACGACCTGGAACCCCTCCAGCAGCGCCCATGTACCTGCTGGCGGCGGCGGCTGCAGCGGAGGCCAAGACGGCTGTGCTGCCTCTGCTGCTGCGGCCGAGGCGGCTGTGGCTTTGGCTGCGGCTGAGGCTGCAGGTTGCGCCGTGCGTCAAAGTCAGCGCACAGCCCATGCAGCATGGTGAAGCACACAGCGGCTGACGATCCAGTCTGCGTTGCCGAGGTGGCTTCCATGCGCAGCCTGTCGTTCAGGCGCTGCACCTCCAGGTCTGCACCCCAGCAGCTGAGCAGCAGACACATGTCCGGCACAGTGCGTGGCACCTCTACCCTGAACTGCCCATACAGCTTGACTATCTTCTGCAGGTACTGCACAGCTGGCTCCTTGCTGCTGTTCCAAGCAGGTAAGCCTGCCAGCTTCTGCTGCAGAGCTGTGGGGTTGCTGGGATTGGCTGCCACTAAGCAGTGGAGGAACTCCTCCACAGAAGCTGCCTGCCGCAGCTCCTCGCCGAAGGTTTCCTGCACCTTCGCAGACACCCTGGCCTTGACGGAACTGAACACACGTCCAGGACGCATCAGTGCGATGCAGTCTGCGACGTCTTCTAACGTGGCCCGCACCTGATCCGCCCATGGACCAGCAGCTACCGTGGGGCCAAACTCGCGTACACCCCTGAGGGCTGCTTCGAACTCAGCAGTGGCCTCTTTGCGCTGAAGGCTGCTGCCACTGGACACAGGGCCGCTGCTGCTGCTGGGGCCCTGCTGCTGGCTGCCCTTGCTGCGCTGGAGCGCGCCCTTTTTGCTGCTGCTCCGGACCACAACTGCCTCCTCACTGCTGCTGCTACTGCGGCTGCTGCTGCTGTCACTGTCGCTGGCAGATCCCAGGAGATCAGCTGCTGATGATATTGCTGCTGCTGGTACTGGTGCTACCCTCCGAACCCACCACAAAATTTGCTTCCATGTAAGCACGGGGTGTTCAGCTCGTGACCGCAGACGCGCGTGTAGGGGTTGGGTATTGCCAGATACTTTTTGCTTTTTCAAGAAGGCGGCTCAACTGCAAACGCTACGAATGTGCCACAAGTCTAGAATCAATATCAATTCAACACCCAACAATGTGCTGTAGCGAGCGTGCTGACTATAGACAGGCGCAGGAACTGGGCATATGTTACTGCAGGATGTAACAACCCTAGAGCAGAGCACAGCAACAGCACATTACTGCAATCACACACTACAGCAGGCTCGCTGAGCTGGCGCCTAAGAGCAAGGCATGTTCAGTCTTGTAATGCTGTATTGTCACAATATTGCTTTCATATGCAGCAGCACTGTGATCTAGCAAGGAAGCAAAGCATATGCAGCAGCACTGTGATCTAGCAAGGAAAGCAGAGTCGATCAGCTCCCTGACCTCATAAAAGGCTGCGCATGCATGCAACGTTGACACACCCACTGTACTGCTGCATTGATAAGGATTGAAAGAAGACATGTTACACATTACAACGCAGCAAATGCGGCACTCACATGCTAAAGTGGGGCCCCCGCCACCATGGCTGTCTTGAACTAAAGAGCTCTGCTTCTACTCCTTAAGGCTCCAAGGGTCGAAATCGAAGGGTGATGTTGAGTTGTGTGGTGGGCTCGAGGGGCGCTCTGAGGAGCACCATGCGGCTTCACGCTACATGTTACGCTTGTGATGTTGTTCTCAAAGGCTTTATTGTGTTTATCGTGGCCGCTTCTGTTGCTGCTGGCGAGAAAGGCTACTGCCCCAACGAGCAGCAGTATCACGCCTTCTCTCGCCATCTTACATGCTTGTAACACTTTGACTACTTGCAACTAAAGCTTCTATCGTCAATTATGGGAAGAAGCTTCCACTGAATTTGGTCTTGTTATTGGTATCCTCGAGCTGACGGTAAAAGTCAGTGATGCGTGTTCTTTGGTACGACTAGTCGTATGCACCTTAGTCAAACGAGCGGCAAGATGCTGTTGCTCCTTTTACCCGCTTCAATGCGTATATCTACCAACATAATGTTGGCTTCTTTGTTAGCTGCACCAATAATTGTTGGCATTCTGCACCACCGGGGCGACATCCTTGAGCTGACGGTGCGAGTCACTGGTGCTGGCAACAAAGTTTTATAATCAGATTAATTCTCATGCCAATTTGGAAGAGCCGCCGCATCAGTGTGGAGGTTAAACGCATACTGTTGCTGACGTGTGTCCGTCCCATTGTCGAATATGGCAGTGAGGTTTGGTTTCCGTCCACAGCTAGGCAACTGCAGCTGATTGACAAAGTGCAGACAGACATCATCAAATGCGCAATGCGCTGTGGCAAGGAGCGCCCATGCTCTTCAGCTCTCTTGGCAGAATGGGGTGTGAAACCGTTGCATATGTGGCTTCATCAGAGGGCTTTGGAGTACTACTACAGGATTCAGCGTATGCAGGGCGTTCGGCTGCCAAATCAAGTGTTTACAGCTGAATGGAGGCGTCCTAGTGGTGCTGTGGCGGTGACACCGTGGCACAAGTATGTGCAGAGCCTGCTGTGCAAGTATGGTGTGAATGTTGTGACCGCGGAAGGCAGAGCCAGTGCGTGCAAGAGCCATGTCAACAAGCAGGTCAAGACACTACATGCTGAAAGGATTGCATGTGAAACGTTGGAACACTCCACTCTGAGTCGGTATGTGGCTCATGTGCATCCCTCTCATGTTGATGCTATGGGTTTCAGGAGGCCTAGGCCGTACTTGCGTTCAGTGGCAATTCCACGTGGTATTGAATTGCTGTTGCGTGTTCGTATGGGTTGTCTGTGTGTACATGAGCGTACTAGTCAGTTTGGCGGTCGCAGAGCTAACTCCACTTCAGGATGTCCTTGTTGTGGTGCAGAAGTTGAGTCTTTGTCACACTTCATGTTTGATTGCCCTGCTACTTCTGCTCAGAGGGATGATATGTTTGCTGAGATCAGATCCCTGCCTGGTTGCGTTGAAAAGTTGCGCAGCGTTTTGTCCATGGCTGATTCGTCAATCAAGGTGTTGCGTTTTGTATCTGATGATATTTGGGGCAGTTCTGGAAGATGTCTGATGGTGTCACCGTGTATTGCTGCTTTTCTTGTCAAGTCTTGGGATGTGCGCAATGCATGCAAACATTCTGGAGCAGTGCTCCCTCCTCTTTCCGCCCCGGTGGGGCGCGGGGCCGATGGCGCTGATGCTATGGCTTGAATGGGTAATATGATGATGATGATGATAATCAGATTAATTAACTATATATAAACCAGTCCTTGCATATGCGTCTGACATCTGGTTACTCCAGCGAAGTGTCTCGGCTGATCACCGAAGCTGCGGAAGGTCAGGAAGTTACGGAAGCTGTCACACAGTATCCCATCCGAAGCTGTATATAAGGCGTGTATCTGCTCTCCCCATCATGGCAGTCCCAAGCAACCGGGCATCTGTTCAGTATTGCGGGAGAATTGACAAAGGGTGGATGGGTGCGCTCACCACCGCTCCTGCAAGCTGCCAGAGATCCAGTGCGACACTGTCGGCTGGTGAGCCAGCGCGATCCATCGCCCGATCACGCGACGGATCGACTGATATGGGTCCTCGAGCGCTGGCTGTCTGGTTGCATGGGTACCTGTCTGGGTGCATGCACAGCAAGCATGCGCCAACAACATTTTTATGGGCCTGGTTTGAGCGACCTCCCCGTGGTGGGCCCGGGCACCCCAGAGCAGCTGGGGTGGCGAATCTAAGCTCAATTAGCAATGTGATGTATCGCATCCATGTCGTAGGCCGAAGGCCATCTGTCGTCTTCAGCTGTCTGTGCAATCTGTCTGAGCAGTCGTCTACAGCAGTCTGTGCAATCGTCTTCTATCTACAAAGCAGTGGTGTCAGCCAAACTGGTTCATCTCATCCGCAGCGTCTTTGGGCCGACAGCATAGCAGCAGCAGCAACCGAGTGCTTTCAACAGCAATCGTATTATAACGACAGCAACGATAATTTTATCAATGGCAGCTGGTGTAGCAACCCATCTACAGCGTCCTTGAAGGCCATCTGTCTGAGCAGTCGTCTTCAGCTGTCTGTGCAATCTGTCTGAGCAGTCGTCTTCAGCAGTTCCTGCAATCGTCTTATATAAAGCAGTGGTGTCAGCCAAACTGGTTCAGCTCATCTACAGCGTCATTGGGCCGACAGCATAGCCGCAGCAGCAACCGAGTATAAGCACTCGATGCTTTCAACAGCAATCGTATTATAACGACATCAACGATAAACTATATCAATGGCAGCTGGCGTACCAATCCATCTACAACGTCCTTAAAGGCCCTCTGTTCGAGCAGTCGTCTTCAGCTGTCTGTGCAATCTGTCTGAGCAGTCGTCTACAGCAGTCTGTGAAATCGTCTTCTACAAAGCAGTGGTGTCAGCCAAACTGGTTCATCTCATCTACAGCGTCTTTGGGCCGACAGCATAGCAGCAGCAGTCACCGAGTGCTTTCAACAGCAATCGTATTATAACGACAGCATCGACAAACTATTTCAATGGCAGCTGGTGTACCAGCCCATCTATAGCGTCCTTAGACCAACAGCAGCAGCAGCAGCAGGGGCAGCAGCAGCCATGGCACGCCGAGTGCCTTTCAACAACGGTTGTGCACAACACGTGTTACCAATACGAAAATTCAAATACCAAGTGTTGTTTCCTGTTTACTGCTCCTGTTGCAGGACTGCTATGGGTTGTCATCATCATCATCATCATCATCATCATCATCATCATCATAATAACCATTCAAGCCATAGCATCAGCGCCATCGGCCCCGCGCCCCACTGACTAGTACGCTCGTGCACACACAGACAACCCATACGAACACGCAAAAGCAATTCAATACCTCATCAGTGCCTTTTTGAATGCAGGTAATACTAGAATTTAGCAAGGAGAAGCAGAGATCCATCATCATCATCATATTACCCATTCAAGCCATAGCATCAGCGCCATCGGCCCCGCGCCCCACTGGAGCGGAAAGAGAAGGGAGCACTGCTCCAGAATGTTTGCATGCATTGCGCACATCCCAAGACTTGACAAGAAAAGCAGCAATACACGGTGACACCATCCGACATCTTCCAGAACTGCCCCAAATATCATCAGATACAAAACGCAACACCACGATTGACGAATCAGCCATGGACAAAACGCTGCGCAACTTTCTAGCGCAACCAGGCAGGGATCTGATCTCAGCAAACATACTATCCCTCTGAGCAGAAGTAGCAGGGCAATCATAAATGAAGTGTGACAAAGACTCAACTTCTGCACCACAACAAGGACATCCTGAAGTGGAGTTAGCTCTGCGACCGCCAAACTGACTAGTACGCTCATGTACACACAGACAACCCATACGAACACGCAAAGGCAATTCAATACCACGTGGAATTGCCACTGAACGCAAATACGGCCTAGGCCTCCTGAAACCCATAGCATCAACATGAGTGGGATGCACATGAGCCACATACCGACTCAGAGTGGAGTGTTCCAACGTTTCACATGCAATCCTTTCAGCATGTAGTGTCCCTGACCTGCTTGTTGACATGGCTCTTGCACGCACTGGCTCTGCCTTCCGCGGTCACAACATTCACACCATACTTGCACAGCAGGCTCTGCACATACTTGTGCCACGGTGTCACTGCCACAGCACCACTAGGACGCCTCCATTCAGCTGTAAACACTTGATTTGTAAGCAGAGATCCATTGACGTAACATATTAGCGCTTGACAGATAAGCGCTAAGGCATGCATGAACAACATCAGTAATACTGGAATGTTGCTTTAGAAACAAGTGCTGATATGCTTGACTGCTTGTAACAGTCATTATTGGCTGCCATACTGCAAGTTCTGCTGACGGGCACACTGTGCCACGAACAAGTGTAGCCACTGGCTGGCTGGTTGACGCCGAGAATGCCAAGTACGCTGCAGTCTACTGCTGCAAGGTGTGTTCGCCGACAGCTAAGGCTGCCTCAACACTCTGCACACCCGATCAGACACTGCGTTGCTGTGTTACCTACCTAGAGGTAACTCTCCTGATGACGGCCCGAGATTGCGCTAGTGACCTACTCTGACCAATGTGCTGGCTGTTGCGTGCTGCTCCACTGCCCAACAGAGTCTCAGTCACTTATGGATGGTTACAGAGGCTCAATCACTCTTGTGCACAATTCTCGGCGTGCCGAACTCAGGCACGCCACGCCACAAAAGGCCGGCAGCGCCCACAAAACCACAGATGTGGGCCCTGATTGACAAAATCACGCAATCGCGCACAAGCCAAATGCGCGCTTGCTGCTTTCCACAACAGTCATCCAAACAACGACATCACCAATTCCGGTGCTCTAATCAACGCATAGCCGTGGCTAGGTCAACCAAGTTGACTGGTCAAACCCACCAAAAGAGGGAACAGCTGAGCATAGCAGTGCTCAGCACACAAGCTGGAGCTAATCGGACAAGGAACTAATCGGTTACGTCAGCTGACGTAACATATTAGCGCTTGACAGATAAGCGCTAAGGCATGCATGAACAACATCAGTAATACTGGAATGCTGCTTTAGAAACAAGTGCTGATATGCTTGACTGCTTTGTAACAGTCATTATTGGCTGCCATACTGCAAGTTCTGCTGACGGGCACACTGTGCCACGAACAAGTGTAGCCACTGGCTGGCTGGTACAAGCAACCCCCCAACAAGCATCACACCATCAAGCGGGTGTGTGGTTGTTTATATACCAAGCCAGCACAAACTGCCAACTGAATTCGCACCACAGTGCCACTGCATAAACGCAGCTAGAAATCCAACATAAGGACGTACGTCAGCGTGTCCAAACGCTGCACAAAAGCCTGATAGTAATATAGCGAGCAAGTGAAGAAGCAAGCTGTTGACATGCAAAGCTGTCCCAAAAGCAAGACTAGACATCCTAGATCACACGAGCCCTGCAAGCCGCAGGCAGTATTACCACCAAATGCATCAAGCAGCGCGCATCACTGGCACGCATTGCACACGCCAAGTCAAACTGCCCGCAACCACTGCAACTACTACAGTCTCCTAGCGTGAAGCAGCATACTCTGGCGATCCCCTTTCCTCAGCGCTTGTTGCTGGCTGCTGTCCCTGCGCCTGCTGCGCCAACTGCTGCTTCAACTCTTCCAGCGCCGCCACCAGCTGAGCCATCTGCTGCCTCAGAGCCTTTACCTCCAGCCACGCTGTGTCTCGCTGATGACGCAGCCGATGGTTGTCTGCCACGAGATGGCTTGGCTGCTGCTGCTGCTGCGCACTGAACTGCTGCTGCTGCGCACTCAGCTGCTGCTGCTGCTGCTGCAATTGAACACCCTGCATCATTATCATCTGCTGCATCTGCGCGAAAGACTGCTGCTGCTGAGACAAAGCAAGGGCTATCTCACTGCCTGCTGTGGTTGGCACTACTGCAGACGGGGCGCCGTACCCAGCTGCTGGCGCCCACGCCGGCTGCTGCGGCTGCTGCTGGTGCGGTTGCACGCCTAACACAGGCCCTAACACTGCTGCTGCTGCTGCTGGTGCAACTGACACCTCCAAACTGACCACAGGACTCGATGCCACTGCATGACGTAACATATTAGCGCTTGACAGATAAGCGCTAAGGCATGCATGAACAACATCAGTAATACTGGAATGCTGCTTTAGAAACAAGTGCTGATATGCTTGACTGCTTTGTAACAGTCATTATTGGCTGCCATACTGCAAGTTCTGCTGACGGGCACGCTGTGCCACGAACAAGTGTAGCCACTGGCTGGCTGGTACAAGCAACCCCCCAACAAGCATCACACCATCAAGCGGGTGTGTGGTTGTTTATATACCAAGCCAGCACAAACTGCCAACTGCATTTGTACCACAGTGCCACTGCATAAACGCAGCTAGAAATCCAACATAAGGACGTACGTCAGCGTGTCCAAACGCTGCACAAAAGCCTGATAGTAACATAGCGAGCAAGTGAAGAAGCAAGCTGTTGACATGCAAAGCTGTCCCAAAAGCAAGACTAGACATCCTAGATCACACGAGCCCTGCAAGCCGCAGGCAGTATTACCACCAAATGCATCAAGCAGCGCGCATCACTGGCACGCATTGCACACGCCAAGTCAAACTGCCCGCAACCACTGCAACTACTACAGTCTCCTAGCGTGAAGCAGCATACTCTGGCGATCCCCTTTCCTTAGCGCTTGTTGCTGGCTGCTGTCCCTGCGCCTGCTGCGCCAACTGCTGCTTCAACTCTTCCAGCGCCGCCACCAGCTGAGCCATCTGCTGCCTCAGAGCCTTTACCTCCAGCCACGCTGTGTCTCGCTGATGACGCAGCCGATGGTTGTCTGCCACAAGATGGCTTGGCTGCTGCTGCTGCTGCGCGCGGAACTGCTGCTGCTGCGCACTCAGCTGCTGCTGCTGCTGCTGCTGCTGCAATTGAACACCCTGCATCATTATCATCTGCTGCATCTGCGCGAAAGACTGCTGCTGCTGAGACAAAGCAAGGGCTATCTCACTGCCTGCTGTGGTTGGCGCTACTGCGGACGGGGCGCCGTACCCAGCTGCTGGCGCCCACGCCGGCTGCTGCGGCTGCTGCTGGTGCGGTTGCACGCCTAACACAGGCCCTAACACTGCTGCTGCTGCTGCTGGTGCAACTGACACCTCCAAACTGACCACAGGACTCGATGCCACTGCAGTGCGTACTGCTGCTGCTGCTGCTAGTGCAACTGACACCTCCAAACTGACCACAGGACTCGCTGCCACTGCAGTGCGTACTGCTGCTGCTGCTAGGCCCACCCCCCAGCGGTACATAACCCCTTTGATAGGCAATGGCTGCAGCTCAGCAGGCTTTGCATTAGATGTCGCATCAACCCTGCTGCATTCCTTGTACCAGCCAGCCAGTGGCTACACTTGTTCGTGGCACAGCGTGCCCGTCAGCAGAACTTGCAGTATGGCAGCCAATAATGACTGTTACAAAGCAGTCAAGCATATCAGCACTTGTTTCTAAAGCAGCATTCCAGTATTACTGATGTTGTTCATGCATGCCTTAGCGCTTATCTGTCAAGCGCTAATATGTTACGTCAACAGAGCTGCCCAGAATAGCCACTATAACAAACAAGCAAGCTAAAAGGGCAGTCAGAAAGGGTGGTCATGCACTGCTAGTGCTGGTGAAGGAAGCGTCTCCCGACCCACCACCCACAGCAAATCCCAGCAAATTGCAAAAGTTGCAAGATGAGTTCAGTGATATTTTCAAATCAGAATTGCCAGGCCCGCCACTCCACAGACCTCAGGTTGAGGTGGAGGCAATCAGATTGAAAGATGAGAACATAAAGTACAGGCCGATGCCCAGATATTCGATGACAGAAAAGGAGTGTATTCGTAATGAATTACAAAACCTGCTGTCAAAAGATCTGATTCAGCCCAGCAGTAGTCCCTTTGGGGCTCCAGTGTTGTTCGTAAAGAAAACAGATGGTGGTTTGCGCATGGTCATTGACTACCGCGCCATCAATTCGAAAACAGTCCGCAATCAGTATCCATTACCCAGGATCGATGACCTGCTTGATCAGTTGGCCGGCTCCAGTTACTGGAGTGCACTGGACTTAACAAGCGGCTATCACCAGTTAAGACTTGTCAATTCTGACGTGCCTCGTACATCGTTTAAGACACCGTATGGTTTGTATGAGTTCAAAGTGCTCAGCTTTGGCTTGACAAACGCCCCAGCTGTTTTCAGTCAGATGATGAACAAAATTTTCCAGCCTTACATTGGCAAGTTTGTTCTAATCTACTTAGATGATATTCTTGTTTACAGTAAATCAGAGGAGGAACATTATGAGCACTTGCGGTTGGTGTTTCAGCTCCTCCGCACTCATCAGTTATACCTCAAGCCCAGCAAATGCCAGTTTCTCAAATCAGAAGTGACCTATCTAGGCCACGTTGTCTCAGTGGAGGGCATTAAGCCCGATCCAGCCAAAACGGCTTCAGTTGAGAACTGGCCAGAACCTAAGACACTAAAGCAGTTGCGTTCGTTCTTGGGTTTCTCAAACTATTTCCGTAAGTTTATTCAGGGCTACAGTAAAATGGTGTTGCCGCTTACGGATTTAACCAAGAACGCAACCAATAAATTCCGAACATCACACACAAGTGGGATGGAGCGTGCCAGCAGGCGTAGGAAAACGTTAAGTACGCTCTTACCCACGCCCCAGTACTGGCGATGCCAGATTTTACACAGCCCTTTGAGGTTGTAGCAGATGCAAGAGGCGACCAATTTTCTGGCGCCATGGGTGCTGTTTTGTTACAAAACGGCCATCCAATTGCGTATGAAAGCCGGAAGTTCACACCAGCGGAGGTGCGTTATACCACCACAGAACAGGAACTTTGGCTGTAGTACATGCTCTCAAGACGTGGAGATGTTACCTGGAAGGTGCAGTTAAGGTGACTGTTGTCACTGATCACTGCCCTAACACATTCTTCTCCACACTCCCAGAGCTTAACCGACGGCAGGCGAGGTGGTCTGAAACTCTGCAGCTGTTTGATTTTGATTGGGCATACAGACCAGGCAGAGTTAATGTGGCTGATCCCTCAGTCGCATTCCAGAACCAGACACCAGTGCAGATGCCCAGTTAAAGTCAACGCTTGCAGCGCTGTGCAGCCGAGCAGCCGCAGTACCACCTGCAGGGGTAGTAGCTGCAACTGCTCCTGAGAACACTGCCTTGGTGACGCTAATCCAAACCAGCTACGAGAGCGATTCAAACTATCAGGACACCTCTTTTATTAAGAGGCATAAGCTGTCCTTTTCAGATGGCTTGTGGTGGAAGGCAACTAAGATTGCTGTTCCAGAGAATCCCAGTCTGAGAACCCAAATTTTCTTGGGGGCTCACGAGCATGTGTATGCAGGTCACTTTGGTGACCAGAAAACAGCAAGCACATCCCGCTGAAGCATCCAGGCAGTTCGAAGCTCTTGCCTCGTTGGCTGGGGCCTTTCAGAGTTGCAAGGCGCATCAGTTCAGTGGCTTATAAGCTTGAATTGCCAGCCAGTATGGCTCGCATTCATCCAGTTTTTCATGCGTCTTTGATTAAACCGTACTGTAGCAACGGTGCGTACAGACCGCCACCTCCAGTTATCCTGGAAGATGGTTCAGAAGAATATGAAGTTGAGACGATTCTGTCTCACAGGGACAGGGCACTTCCTGCATCAACCAGAACAGTCAGGGAGTATTTGATTAAGTGGAAGGGGTATTCTCATGAGCACAATACTTGGGAGCCTTCCAGCAACCTGACTAATTGCCAAGATCTGCTCAATGCCTACTTGCATCGCACTCAGACAGCACCAGCAGTCGGTACACGCCGACGTAGCACTAAGCAGAAGAGGCAAGCACGTGCATCTCAGCAACAACCAGTACGTACACGGCGTAGGCACTGAATTTTCATTCTGATGCTCTGCCCGTGTTGTTGTGCACAGTGAGTGCCCAGCGTTACGCTGTGGTTCAGGCCCTGTCAACCCACGCCCAGTCCCCAGTTACGCTTCCGTCCAGGCTGACGCTGGGTTTTGCCCCGGTGTAAGCACAGTGTGTGGGTCAGTACCAGTTACAACAGTTTTGCTCACTGAGCAGTCAGGCTTTGCCTGACAAAACACAGGATCTTTGATCCCTGCTTGTTACAGTGTGTGCCTTACTCCTTTGTCGGGCCGACAAAGGTCCAGGAGGGGAGGTATGTAACAGGCAGCAAGGGAACGACAGTCTCAGTCCAGGCCAACACCGTGTCAGGCGACGCCTATACGGTTCGGCAAACCCCAGTTCAGTCCCAGACAGGGCCGAAGGCCCTGGCATGCGGTTCCGATCCTGGCGTTGGACTTGCCCACTAGGGTTTAGGTTCGCGACAGGAGCCCAGTCGAGGAGTGGTGCTGGGCTTAATACGGATTGAAGGAGCATGCCGAGGGGGTTCCCTTGTGTTCTAGAGTGCCCAGTAATGCTTGGTGCTACATGCACTGGCTGAAGCGTAGACAGGTCAAGCCCAGAACACAGACACTGACACAGGATGTGTCTCGAGAGCTCAGCTATGACGCCTGCAAGCAGCACCTGTCAGCACTTGTGCGATTGTGCCAGCTACTGCTGTTGCTGCTGCCGGAAATCTCAGGAACGAATGCTACTTCAGGCCATTGGCAACAGCGGCTGCAGAATGCCAACATCAGCGTCATGCGCCATGGACAGCCAAAACATTGGCAACAGCAGCAGCAAACCAGTATGTGAAGTACAAGCTGAAAACACCAGCGCGCTGTAACCACTCCATTCAGAATCACCGTTTCAAATGACTCCTGGGTCTTGTACTGTCAGTGATGCCACCGTTGGTCCATGTGTTGCTGTGGCGAGCTGCTGCTGCTGCTGCTGCCCGGGGCCTCCAGATTTAAAAGTGGCTGCTTGTCATCAGCAGCAGCAGCACCAGCAGCCGTCGCCAGCCAGCTGCCAACCACTGCACCACCAGGGCCACTACCAGCGGCTGCTGCTCCACCACCACCATTTAAACCGCTACCGCTGCCTGCTGCCACACTGTTATGTAACAAGCTGCTGCCGCTGCCTCGCCGCCTGTGCCCCGGCCCAGAGGGCGACCCTGCTGGTGACAAGACCCTAGAACCCAGCAGCCCGCTGCTGCCATCACACAATCCTGAACCTGCATGATCTACGGCTGCAGCATGCTGCGACAGGTGCGAGGGATGCTGCTGTGCCGCTGGAGTAGCGGCCAACTCATCAACTTTGCGATAGTCCTTTGCACTCCTAGCGATGCTGGCGCCTCGCAGGAACGTCGCACCGCTGAACGCCAGCAGCAAGCTGGTCAGGGACATGCTGATGCGCCACTGCGCATCTGCTTCATGCGGTGCTTTGCCTGCTTCCAACGCGCTTTGAATCGCGCCCACAAGTGGGGGTGACGGCACATCACCCAACAAGTGAATGGAGACGGTGACCATCGAGATGGCCAACGGCCGCAGCGACGGCGGCACCGACCACATGCCAATGGCGTTGACTGGCGCCTGCATCATGAACAGAGCCAGCTCCCCGACTGCAAACAGGATGATGAACACCGCGAAGCTCTGCGCTGCTAAGAAGGATGCAAGCACAAACACCAGCCCTACAAGGTTGGACACGCCACACACCAGGTTTGCATTTGACAGCGTCGACCCAAGCGCGTCAAGCGCCACGCCGCCAAGCAACGACCCAAACACGCCCGTTATAACAGTCACGCCACCAAAGACAATGTCAGCTGACTCGCCCTGCAGCTGGTAGATCCGCTTGCCTGCCTTTGGCCCCCAGAACGCATACACGCCAAGCACTGCTGTGTACATGATGTAGGCTGCCGTCATGTGCAGCCACACACTGTGTGACGCAACCCTGGTCGCATCACGTGCAAGCTCCACTGACACTTCTTTGATGGACTTGGGGGCATCTGGATCTGCGAGGCACCAGCAGCAGCAGCAGCAGCAGCAGCAGCAGCAGCAGCAGCAGCAGCAGTAGCACTTCAATGATACTTGTGCACACCATGTAATTTCATTGAGACACCCTGACTGATGCCAGCGCATCTGAAGCTGCGTGGCAGGAGCAGCAGCAGCAGCAGCAGTAGTAGAGCTCCTGTTCAAGGTATGAGCGTCACTGCATGAGCCATTGGTTTATGCAGATTATGGCTGAGCCAATGCCAGCTCTTGCAAGCCAGCTACATACGCAGAAACCAAGCAGCTGCTACCCAAGCAGCCGTGCAGCCTTAGCCCTGTCTCATTGTTGAAACGCCTGCGCAGCAGCCAGCCAGAGCCAAGTACAACCTCCTTGCTTGGCCACTTGTCAGCTGTTTGTCCTTCCGCAACAGCGTAGCAATGCGGACATGGGCCGGCAGACTAAACGCCATTGCATGAGAAAAAAGCAGGCAGATTTGGCCAAGTGGCACAGCCGCAGCAGCACGTGCTGGGGGGACCAAAGTGGCACACCGCATGTAACATAACCTGAACCAACATACCATGACATGACATAACATAGCACAGTTGAGGCGTGTAGCTTACCTGGACCTGTCTCCCTGCTGCCTGCCAGGTGCAGCGGCTTGCTGACAAATGCAAACACGACAAACGGCAGGATGGCCACAGACTCAATGAAGAAAGCAGCTCGCCAACCGAAGGCGGCGGACACCAAGCCTCCGTAGATGTACCCAGCTGCGAAGCCCGTTGGTATGCACAGGTAGAAGGTGGCGAACCAGCGCGCCTTGGCAGCAGGGGGCGCGTAGTCATCTGCAGGTTTGATCACACAGCTGATGGTGTATGTGCTACTGTGGCAGGGCTTAATTTTGGTTGCGGTTTGCAAAGGGACTAAAGGGTCAACAAGACGTGCATGCAGTATACTACTGCACAGCATGTCAGCCACATGCAGCAGTGCAGCGCATGCATGCGTTGCATGTCCCAGGCGCTACCAGCGGCAGCTCCAGCTATGTCTGCTGGAGCCACTTTCACGCATACGCAACCGCACCCAATTTACTGCTAAGGCACGAGCCACAGCTGCCGCAACACCGCTAGGTTCAGCATGTCGAGATGGAATCCAGCTCAAGTCCACCCTTGCGTGCACACAGCAACAGACACCTTCTACTGATCGTGCTGCGCAGCGCCTAGCCCAGCAGCCGCACCTATGAATGGCGCTGCCAGCGCCACGAACGACGCCTCGCCCACGCCCACCAGCATGCGGCAGCAGATGAGCGACTTGAAGCCCACCGCCAGGCCACACCCGAACGTGGCAAGAGCCCAGGTGCCCATGCCGATGCCGATGAGGCGGAAGGCACTGCACACAGCAAAGCCATAACACCGGCCGCGAGACACACACGCATGTTGTGTTATGTAGTGGTCACGTGTGTCAAGTTTGCTTGGTGTGCTGGGGAGGGAGCAGCAGGGCAAAGCCAGCAGTGCAGCGTGAGGTTGGTGGAGTGCAGGTACCGGAGCCATGACATCAACAGCATCTAAGTGCCCGTGCCCAGAGCTTGGGACTAGGCACTGTCAGACAGCAAGACAGGAGCGCTGACGGACGCAAAATAACATGACACCAAACCAGTCATTCAAAAGTAACAACTCCTCGCCTGTAGTGCTTGCAGGATTCTGAGAAGACCGGTGATGCCAGCAGCAGCCCCACCAAGAAAGCGGTGGCCAGGAAGCCATCCTGGGTGTTGGTCAAGTCAAACTCACCCTGCAAAGAAGACACAAGTCAACAGCGCACCGTGCCTTGTGCTGTTCACTGCTGCTCTGGCTGACACAACACAGGCAGAGCAGCAGGCCGCTTCTGCAGGCCTGGGTTGGACTGAACATCATGAGGTGTGCAAGAGTACCATCTTGAGGACGGAGCACGACTTGAACCCACATGGTCTCCATGTTGTTGCTGTTGCATCATGTGATGCATCCCGCTACGCGACGCTGCTGCTGCTGCTGCTGCGCACCTGTATGCCTGAGCCCTGGGGCTGCTGCTCTGTCCTTGGCGATCCATTTACTCCATTGCTTGCTATGACACCTGCAGCAAGCACGTGACTGATGTAGTAGCGTTGGTGCGCTTCCAGCAAGCATACACAACAGGCACAGCAGGGAAGCCCCTCCTACCCCTGTCCAGGTACACCACCAGGTTGGTGATGCAGAAGATCAGCAGCAGCCTTCGAGGAGTAAACCAGCGAGGCTTCTGATTGAGACCCTCAGTCTCCGCAACATCTGCCATGCTTGCTAGGGCGAGGAGTTATGTCTCGTGCTAGGTGAGTTCCGCTGACAGTGCAAGATGAACCAGCATCGTACGGCGTTGCAACGTGAGGCTATTAGAATGATCCATGACCCACATTCAAAGCGTCGAAAAGCCTTCCTTCGAACAAAGCTTGAAGCAGTGGGTTTTTGCGAGTGCAGGGGCGTCAGTGTACGACACGTGGCTGTGTCCTGTGCAGAACAACCCCAAGGGCGTCATGTTAAGTCCAGAGAAATCGGTTTCAAACAAACTGAAAGCACCAGTTAGACATACTCATGCAAGGTGTTGCAATGCGTCGCACACCATCATCACTGCCCACACTGTGCAGTGTGCATTTACACCTTGCACCAATTGGTGCATGCACAGTCAACTTGTACAAGGACTGCACTAATGCATACACACCTTCACTGAACGTGCAAATATTGTTGAGCAGACGATCAGCAAAGTGACTCGCTGCATGGCGCAAGAAGCACAAGTTGCAATTGCAAAGATGTTCATATCCCTCGGTGCGCAGCCCTGCCTTGGTGCACAGTTCAACAGTGGGCAGACCAACATTCAATGAGGAGGACTTCCTTGAAGCCATTGCAGCAAGCACAACAATGGCAACACCCGTGCTGACCTCCGCTCTGCCAGATGCTGGATATGCGTGCTTGTATGCCTGCTGCCTGCGTTCTGTCCGCGGCACTGCAGCAGGATGTTGCTGTTTCATTTTACTCATCTCACCAGCATTACGACGCGTCAAGCACAAACATGGTCACACACACAAACTGGATCAGCACGCTCTGCCACACAACACACACCTGGCGGCAGTTAGTGGCTTCATCAGCAGCCTGCCACCCAGTCATGTCGGACCCAGCTGATCGTCACGATCATCATCATGGAGATACTGCTGCACACATCCTGCTGTCCTTTCAAGCTGCTACACCAAGCATTCCACAAAGCCGTGGCGTACTTGGAAGCTAGCATCACAGTAGTAAGCCTGCAAACCTGCAGTTCAAGCACCTACTGCTGCTCCCTGTCTGCCTGTCTCTCCAGCTGCTTCTCCAGCTCTTCATACGCCTTTGCCTGCTTGTCTTCTGGCATCACGTCGATCGGGTTGGCCATCCGCTTGCGTGGGCGGCCCCACTGGTCCAGCTCCAGGTCCTCATCAAACTTCTCAATCTTGGGGCGCTCCTTTTCAGGGCCAAAGTTCTGACAGGAGGAGTGACATGGTAAGGAGGGAGACCATGAGGCGGCAACAAAGACCATGCGCAAGGTGACACAGATATAAGACTTGAAGTTGGCTGTGTTGTGCTGTGTTGAAAAGGGTGAATACACTAGAAACCTTTCCAGGCAGCCGGCCAGTCCAGCTCTTATGCAAGTCCTTTTCGGGGTCAACATCTTGTGCAAGTGACTGCAGCTGGCTGCATTCATGCATTGTGTAGCTGGTGCCAACCAACACAACCCCGCCACACTAGTGCCTGCACAATCACCTTCGGTGTGAGGTCGTCAATCAGCTTCACAATCAGTGCGCCCTTGTACGATAGGAAGCCCAGCAGCAGGCAGCCCGGGTACACCAGATCTAGGCCGTTGTCACCACCAGCAACCTACATTACAATGACGCAGCGCGAGACGATATTAAAAATAAAACAGGCCAGCAGGCAGCAGATTATCGCAAACGCAGGTCAGTCTCAACAGCAGCAGCCTGTCATCAGACTGTTGCAGCAGCAGCAGCAGCAGCAGCAGCAGCAGCAGCATGATAATGAATGGCAGGGTCCAACAGCAGACGGCCAGAGTTCAGTAGGCGCAGGACGCTCGCATCAAGAGCCACCTGCATTGCCACGGCTGCAGCACGCCCCCATGCACTTGACAGGGCCTGGCAGCACATGCTTGGGTGCACCAGGTGCTGACCAGTTGAGCAGCCAGCCGCATGCATCACCGCCTGGCGCACCGCCCAATAGGTTGCCTGAGAGGCAGCCACGTAACACCCAGTCACGTCACACAAACTCCATGTGTGTTACACCAATTGTTACGATGATTTGTGAACACTTTGCGATGTGCCCTCCTGTGTGTTCCACAGGCAGCGCCAACAATGCAGGACATTTTCAGCGTTCCATGTGAAGCAAACGCCGTGACACCTGGCATCCAATGTTTGTGGCAGCTCACTTGTGCGCGATGCCCACCAGGAGCCCCAGCCCCGCAGGCACCAGCCTCACAGCGCCAGTACGCCTGCCATACCATAATCTTGCTGCAAATGTCTACACACATGTTGCATATGCCGTTACACAACCAAGTTAGCATGACAACAGCCGCTCACCTGATCAGCAAGGGCCACCAGCAGCCCCAGCCTGCGGGCGCCAGCATGGCAATGCCTGCACACCCATCCTCTGTTTCATATTATACCTCTCATTTACTGCATGCCCTAAGCATTCATTTAGAACCATTGAACACATCCAAACATCATAAAACAGCAGCGCACCTTGTTTGCTATGCCCACCAGCAGCCCCAGCCCCGCAGGCACCAGCAGCCGCGGGTTGAGCGACTCCTGGTACGCGGCCTTCACCTTAGCAGCTCGCCGCAGCAGCACATTTTCGACCTGCAGGGCATGGGCAACGAGAAGAGCGCAACAGACTGGTCAGTGACTGCTTGACGGTGTGCTTAAGGTCATAGGTGGCACGCTGCGAGCTGCAGTCGCGCTGACTGCATCAATCTGCCAGGGGTCAATGATGGCTCACACTGGTGCTGCACTGCTTGCTGCACAACCGTACGTCAGCGAGCCCGTGTGCAGCAAGCGCGCCAGCTGCAAGGACAGCAGCCAAGGCATGCATCACAGCAGCTCAGCCGCAAAGCACCCTTCACTGGGCTGCGTCTGGCTTGCCTTGCAGCAGAGCATCCGCCAACTGCTGACAGGCGCTGGAGTTTCACAGCAGCTGAGGCTTCTTGGGCACCTTGCCACAACAAGATCAAGAGACAGCCTAAATCAACAAGGCACCAGACTCTGCACTCTGGCTATTCCGCCCTGCTTGTCCAACATGCTGCTGCTTGTTACAGCACGACTTGAAGCAAAATGATCACCTTGTTTGCTTCCCAGATGGGTACTGTGTCTGTCGGCTTCACGTTATCAACATCCCTGCAAACCCAGCTCAAATATGCATAGCTGGCAGCAGCGCCCACCATCGCTGCTAGTGCTGCTGCTCCGTTCACTGTCAGCAACAGGTAAAGCCCGATTGCGCCGCCACTTTTGCGAGTGTTGTCCAGCAACTGCTGCTTGAGTGCTGCATACTCCTGCATGTACCCATAGTCATCTGCGATTGCCACTGCTGCTGCACCACTGGTGGGTGCAGTGGCTGGTTGAGATGCACCGTCAGCATCAAATGAAGCCTGCATGCTGCTTGGCTCCGTGCCGCTGCTGGCTGCTTGTTGCCGTTGCTGCCCCGTGCTGCGCTTGCTGTGCGTGTGTCCGCTGCTGTAGAGTTTGATGATGGCAGTGCTGCTGCTGCCGCTGCAGCAGCAGCTGCTGCTGCTTTGCACTGCATGCACTTCAGGCTGCCGCGAACTCCTATGTCGACCCAAGCCTGCGCAGCATTGTCTACAACAAACATGCAAACGAATGAGATGTCTACTTGCGCTTGCATGCTGTCCTGCGCACCAATCACCCCAAGGACGGCTTCACACACCTGTGAACTTGGCCAAATAATAACGACGCCATAACTCACACCAGCCTGAACGCGCGTTAGGTTGTTGTCTCGAACCGTTCAAGCGCTCCTTTGTGCAAGACTGCCAATGCGGCAAGCTGTTCAAGAAAAGCACCTCGACCGTGGCAAGCTGAACTGTACTGGGCTCTATGCTTGGATGCTGATGGCTGATGCCGTGGGTGTTGCAAAAGGATGTGCTTCAAGTACCGCCACAAGGCCCGACAACATGCAACACCTCAGCACCTTGACCCGGCAGCTTGACCGGCGAGTGACCCTATTTGAAGGCGCTCCTATCTACTTTTCCAGCCGCCGCCGTGAATCAGCTGCACGACTCAGAGGTTGAATAAATTGACTGACATATGCCACTGTTGCAACAAGTGGCCACTAGCCATGGCTTGAGTCAGGTGAACTGCAAGTTGCAGTACTAGTTGCCACTGGCAGCACTGTGCAGGTTGATCTGGCGAGCAAGTCTGGCAATGCCATCTGGTCAGCTGGATGCTGACTGAGATGTGATAGCCCTGCATCAACTGCTTCTGCTGCTTCTGCTGCTTCAATGGTGCACGTGCACAGGCCCGCACGTGCGGATCCGTCCGGACAACACTGCTGAGCAACATTGGTGAGGCTTGACCTGCGACAGCACATTATCATCTGCGAGCTTGATAATGCGGCCACCCTCCTTGCCCCATCCGCCCACCACCACCACAACCAACACCAACACCAACACCACCTTACACAAGCACGCATTTATTAGCGCTGATATTGCCAAAAATGGTTTGCAAGTTTCTGCTGTACGTGGCCATCCAGGCAATGAGTGCCAAGACACAGCCGCAACCCAACTACAAAGAACCTCAAGCTGATTTTTTGTTTTGTGGCCTCCTGTATCCGCTGGTTGGCATGTCTGTAACTTACAGGTACAATATTTGCCAGCATCCGATGCTTGAATGTTGAACAATGCACACTAAAACTAACAAAAAGAACAATGCACACCTGCTTTGCTTCCTGTATGCAGAAGATTGGTGCCGTGAAGCAACTTCAGGTGACTCTGGTGCTTTCATAGTGCTCAACAGTGCATCCAGCTGGGCATTGAAAGTGGGTAGAGCCAGTCATGCTTAGAGAATGCCGATGCAGCCTTGCGTGAGGGGGGCCAGGTGACTCTGCTTCAATTCTGCCTGTATGAGAGTGCTGCTGCTTTTTGGACTGAAACATCACTGAACCGCTCTTGCTTGTTTCCCTGCCAATGGAAAGGCAGGGCTTTTGAGAGCCTCATGAAGCAAAGAGGCAGAGGCGTAATGCAACCTCCAATGATCATTGTTGTCAAACATGTTGGCAGCATTGCCCGCAGCCGCAGAGACTAGCATGGGCGCGCCAAGATGCGTGGCTGGCACCGTTTACGGTAATTTGCCAATGGCTGAATGTGCACAGCCTGCTGGGGTGGTGGTATGCTCTAGAAGAACAGAGAAGCTGGACGGGAATCAGCGGAGTAGCTGATAAGAAAAGCAGCCACCGCTGCAAAACCCAAACCCGCAGTCAGCTGCGTGCCATGACCAGCTTGCGGGTATAAAGCCTGTCAAGCCCTTTCATCATTAGTAGAGCAGCTGCTAGGTGTGGGCTTCATGTTGCTGCTGTCACATGCCAATTATATGCCTTTTGATCAGACGACTCTATTGTCTAGTTGCTTTTACTGCAAAATTAGCGGTACTGCTTTTTCTTCACTTCTGCTTCCTCTGTGTGTACTACTGAACATAATACCACTGCAGCCTTCATGGATGCTCAATCTCATGCTTTTGGGGGGGGAGACAGCTGTCACCATTGGCCTGCCCGCTACATCAACCGCGCTATGCGATCTGGGCTGTGCATCCAACTGCACTTGGGAGGCTCAGGTCAAAGGCGTGCACACAACTCGGTGTCTTGCGTCATCACATATGCGTGCACATGAGCCCTGCTGCGCAGGCACCCGCTACAGCAAACGCTGTTTGGCATGTGACATGCGCCTGCCGGCATGCCTCTGCGCAGTAACTGCTGGATCCTGCTTGCTGATGGAGGTCCCACATTTGAATGTTGCAAGCGCCGCTCCACGGCGTGTAGAACAGGCGAGGGCGTGTGTGCCGTGCAGCATCTGCACATCCTGTGGCCCCTGAGCAAGAGCATCCAACTGGGCGGTCTGCGAGAGGCAGCCATGCCAAAATACCAAACACCAAATACCAAAGTAGGGCCACAGGCCCACCCACTATGGAGCCAAACAAATGCAAGGCTCATGGGGCTTGCACTCAGTGCAGGCTGCACATGCATGCACACAGCAGCAATCACCTGGAATAGCATCGGCTCTTGGTACATGGCGTGCCGGCAGGGCAACAATGGGCATCGCGTGACATGTTTGTACTAGCCTCACATGTCGGATGACGACACACCACATGACGCATTGTGACCATCAAAACATCTGATCATCAGGTGTGCTGCCTTTGTTTTTTTGCACCACGCCGTATTGAACAACCAACTCCAACATGCTGCTGCTAAGCACCACCAACAAGGCATGTTGTGGAGGTCAGGCAGTCGGAGAGCAAGGGCGACAGCAAAGTACTTTTGCCATGCAACTACTCTGGACTTGGATGCTTGCTACGTGTTCATCAGTACAACCAGCGGCGCAGTACAGTGGGTGGAGCCAGCTTTGCTTACATGCACAGCCTCGCATGCAGGGGTAGGGTGACACTTGCTTGCCTTTTGCTGCTGCGTTAGAGTGCTTCTTCTTCCTCACTTTTGTCATACTGAGCCAGCATTAGTGGGAAGCACATCACACTTGAATTCACGGCTTCACAAGCAAAGCGATTGCGTCATGACCCACCAGCACTAGGAACAGCTGCAACCAAATTGACAAGTGTAGGCATGTAGCCATTAACCTTATCATCACGTTAACATATTCATTGATCAAGCCATGGCATCAACACCATCAGCCCCGCGCCCCACAAGAGCGGAAGGAAGAGCCATCAGCCTGAATTGGCGCACTGAATTGGCACACTAGCATGATTGCAGGCAACCCTGTAGGGTGATTTGAAGTCATCAGCCACTCTTCCAGCAACAATGAGCGCCAGCAAGCTGCTGGTATGTGTACTGCTGCTGACATACTAGGGCTGCTGGCTGGTAGTTGCAAGGGACACTCTACTTTGTCAGGAAGATCTCCAGTTTGTACCATATGATGCCAACACTTTGGTGTCAATCCTGTGTCCATCTTTCAGCTCAATTGGTAAACATCACCCACCACAACCAACTGCCTGTAAATCTCACTTGCCATCGCATTGCTACGTGCACATGCACCCTCTTAACAGCTATGCTGCAGGAATACACTGCATAGTTTGATGCATCATGGAGTACACCGCCGCACAGCAGCACAGTGGGCAGGCAGCGAGGTCATCAGCAGGCCTTGGGCAGGACTGCGCGTGAGCTGCAGCTTTGCAGCACAGCCAGTAGTACATCTGCTGCCTCATCTGCCTCATCAGCCATGAACTCATCCTCACTGTGCTCCTGCCCTGCCCCTGCAGCCGAACAGCTTGATGCTGTCAAAGCACAGGCCTCCACAGCAGCAGCCTCACCATCCCCTGCATGACACGGTTCGTTCAAAGCAGCTGCAATGGCTGCAGCTGCATGCCGTGGCAGCGCATCTGCCGGCGTTGCTGCTGCCGCATCTTGCCTTGCAGCAGTGCCACAATGACCGGCATCCTCAATTCCTTCTTGGGCGTACGGTCGGTCGTTGCTCTGCTGCAACGCTGCCGACCCTGTAACAGCGGCTTGTGCCGCATCTGGCATTGCAACAGCAGCAGCGTCACAGCCTTCTTCACTGTGCTGCTGGCTTTGATGCTGGCCTTGCTGCTGCTCAAGCTGCCCTCTGCCCTGTTGGCTGTGCATCTGGCTTTGCTGCCCGTCAAGCTGCCAACTGTACATCTGGCTTTGCTGGCCGTCAAGCTGCTGACTGTACATCTGGCTGTGCTGCGCTTCGATCCCTGGCTCGCTGTGCAACTGGCGTTGCTGCGTGTCCAGCTGCGCACTGCTGTGAATGTCGCACTCTGCACTGAGCTGCTCGTCATGATGCTGATTGCTGCGCTGCCGGCTGGGCTGTTCATCATGATGCTGCTCACTGGTCTGCTGGCTGAGCTCTCCACCATGATGACACTGGTTGCTGCGCTGCTCCTCAACACATGTTGGCGGGGAGATCACCCCACTGCAGCCTCCAGTGCCTTGCTTGCTGCTGTGCGCTACAGCAGCAGCGCCAGGCATGTCCTGCAGCTGCCCCTGACGCTGCTCGTAACGCTGCTGCTGCTGCGCGTGACCACGGCAGTCTGCACGCTTGAGGGGCTTGCTGCAGCTGAGCTGGGCAGGGCACCCCTGGCCAAGCGCCTCAGCAGACGCAGCACTGCACTGCTCACTGCACCGCATGTCGCTTGCAGCATTGAAAGCCCCTTGCTGCTGCTGCTGCTGCTGCTGCTGCTGCTGCTGCTGTACATGCTGCTGGCTTTGCCCAGGCTGCTCACCAGCTCCGGAATGCAGTGCGTGCTCAGCTGCAGGGGCAACAGCCGCATCCACAACTGAGCCACACGTGCCCATCACATCTGTGTCAGCATCACGTTTGTCAGCACTTTTAACCATGCGCTGTGCAGCAGCTCCTTCGTGGGCAGCAGCAGCAGCTGCTGCCGGCGACAACAGTGTGCTGCTGCCGGCGCTGCCGCAGCGCTCGGGCTGTGCAGAAGCTGTTGGCTCAGCCGCTGCTGGTATTGGTAATGCTGCTGGTTCTGCAGAGGCAGATGATGCTTTGTGAGGATAACTCCCAGTTGTTGTGCCCTGCTGCTGCTGCTGCTGTACCTGCTGCTGGCTTTGCCCAGACGGCTCACTAGCTTCGGCAGGCAGTGCGTGCTCAGCTGCAGGGGCAACAGCCGCAACTACCTTTGAGCCACACGCCCCCGTCACATCTGTGTCAGCATCACAGTCAGCACCTTCGACCATGCACTGCGCAGCAGCTGCGGCTGCTGGCGTCAACAGCTTGCTGCTGCCGTCGCTGCCGCAGCGCTCGGGCTGTGCACAAGCTGCCGGCTCAGCCGCTGCTGGTGTTGGTGCTGCTGCTGGTTTTGCTGTGGCAGACAATGCATCCTGCAGATCACTCCCAGTTGTTGTGCCCTGCTGCTGCTGCTGCTGCTGCTGCTGCTGCTGCTGCTGCTGGCTTTGCCCAGGCTGCTCACTAGCTCCGGAATGCAGTGCATGCTCAGCTGCAGGGGCAACAGCCACACCCACAACTGAGCCACATGTGCCCAGCGCATTAATGTCGCCATCGAATTGACCGGCACTTACAAGCATGCGCTGCGAAGCAGCTTCATTGGCTGCAGCATCAGCAGCATCAGCTGCTGCTGGCGTCAACAGCTTGCTGCTGCCGGCGCTGCAGCAGCGCTCGGGCTGCACAGAAGCGCGCATGGGCATGAGCCCAAGGCCCACCAGCACTCATCCCAAAGCGCCCCCTCCCCCGGTCAGCTGCCACAACAACACCAGCCCGCCAGCCAGCAGCCAGCCAGCAGCACCGCACAACAGCCAGCTCACCAGGCGCCGGCTGTGCATTCGTCAGGTCCAGGTTCACCAGCACCCTGCCGCCGGCGCCGCCGTCGGGCCCCGGCCCCGCCGCCACGCCCGACAGGCACAGCAGCGGCACCGCCAGGTGCTCCCCAGGCAAGGGGTCGGCCAGGCCCAGCGTGAAGGCCCCGCGCCCCAGCGGCAGCGCCATGGTGCGCAGCGCAGAGGAGAGCAGCGCCGCCTGCTGCTTTACGGGCAGGTCGGGGTCGCTGTCTGGCCCGGGCACCTGCAGCCGGGCAGCAGTTTCGCAGCAGCAGCAGCAGCAGCAGCAGCAGCAGCAGCAGCAGCAGCAGATAAGATGCTGATCCCCCTTTTTCCCCCTGGCAGCATGTCTTTGCACTCGCGGTCTGGGCTTTGTTAGTGACCTGTGGCCGGGCCAGCCGGCTGCTTTGCAGGCATATGTAGCATTCTAAGGCTGCAATGGCCCACAGCTGCAGCAGAGTTGCAGGGAAAGTACAGGCAGCGAGGTAACTCCTGCAAGATTGTCGCTGTGAACCATCCTGAGGCTGCTGCTGCTGCTGCTGCTGCTACTCACTGTGAGCACGACAGGCATGTTGGTGCCCAGCAAGTTCTTCACTTCAGCCAGCCGGTCATCCCTGCCAAACCGCAGCGACGAGATGCCACCTGCAAGACAGCAACAGGCACAAGGCGAGCAAGCAGACTCGCTGGCTGTATGACAGAGCTACACTTTCGACGCATGCATGCATGGAGGTGCTCAGCAACACCTAATTCCTTTGCAGCACAAACTGTCACATTTCGCCTGCAGTGATGTGACAGCAGCTCAGCTGGGATGACTCAGCTGGGATGACTCGGCTGGGATGACTCACCTGCGACGCCCTCCATCCCGTCGATTGGCAGCCCAAGCTCGCCCGTCACGCCCCTGTTCAAACTCGGCCCGATGCCAGCGCCGAATGCGCCACTGGCACCCGCCGCCGCCGACGCAGCAGCTGCAGCAGCAGCAGCAGCAGACCCCCGCAGGCCCCTGCCCCGTGGCCTGGCCGCTGCTCGGCGCGCGGCGGCGGCCGCGGCCGCGGCTTTGCCGCCCGGCTGCGTCGCGCCGCTGAGGGGGCGGGAGTTGAGCTGCTGCCCCGTGAGGGCGCAGCTGTTGGGCAGCAGCAGCCGCTGCTCGTACGGCAGCAGCAGGTGCTGCACCCGCTGCGGCGGCGGCGGCGGCGGGGGTGCTGCCTGAGCTACTGCTGAGCTGGCAGCTGCAGCAGGGCTGCCGCTGGTGGCACCACCAGCAGGAACTGCATCAACAGCGTTGCTTGCTGCTGCTGACCTGTCGTTGCTGGCCAGTGTTGCTGCCACATCTTCCCTGCCTATGAGGGCATACGCCATGATAGGCCAGCCTGCAGGTGCCCGCCGAGCACGTGTTAAGTATGTGTGCAGGATGATCAAGCACTGCCTGCACTGTTGTAAGCATGCACAAGCATGCACACGCATGTGTGACAACATACATGGCGTTCGCCGGCATTCCGGCACCATGGCAATGCATTCACCGTGTTCAGAGCAGCCGCTTGAGCAGCCAAAGCATGCCACCTGCAAGGATTGGCCTTGCTCGTCGGTAGCCACTACAAGCAGAACGAGAGGCGGAGCCCTGCCAGTGTGGAACTCTGCGGCTGCCCCTCAAGGTGATAACGGACTCGGTACTCGGCAGTTTTCTTAACAGACTTGGTGCCCAGGCACTTACCTGCGGGTGGGTTGGTCCTGCACCTTGCTGCAGCCTCTCTCAGCGGCAGCGCAACCCCCAGCGGCAGACCGTCCACCGCCAACACATCCCAGCCCTGCCGTACCAGCAGCAGCACTAGCTGCTGACTGCTCCGTAGCAGCACATGCTCCAGCTCAGCCGCCAATGCATCATCGGAGCTTGATTGTGGTCCCCCAGCTGAATCCTTACAGCTGCTGCTGCCATTCAGCAAGCCAAACCCAGCAAGCGACTCCAGCAGCGAACCCTGCTGCTGCTGCTGCTGTTGCTGGTGGCGGCCGCTGCTGACTGCTGCTGCTACTGCTGCCGCGCAGCTGCGCGCGCAGCTTGATAGCAACTGGTACGCTTCCAGCAGTTGACACGATCTTGATACGCAGCTGCTTCCTTTGCTAGCTAGGTAAGGAACAATCTGCTGCAGCTGCTGCTGCTCTGCTGCTGAACCTGCCAGCAGCAGTGACAAGCAACGTAGTATGTTCCCTGGCGGCTGCTGCAACTGCAGCGGGCACTCTGCACTGCTGCTGCTGCCGCCAGCTGCTCCGTGTCTCCACCAAGTGCCACCTCCATCACCTTGCTGCTGCTGCTGCTGCTGCTGCTGCTGAAAAGGCCGCAGCAAATTAGCAGCAGCAGCAAGCGGCTTGTTGCCGAGAGCAGCAGCAGCCTCAACCAGCTGCTGCGCTGCCGTCTGCAGGCCAGTCGGCGAAGCATCCCTCTCATAGTGCTCCTGGTATGCAGCAGCATGCAGCCGCACTGCAAGCGTCCACAGAAGAGGGCCCAGGAGCTGCAGCAGGTGCAGTCGCGCCTTGCAAAGCTTGCAGTCTTCATACACAGAATGCAGCGCATGCAGCACTGCCGCAAGTTCCTGCCTGTGCTGCTGTTGCTGCTGCTGCTGCTGCTGCTGCTGCTGCTGCTGAGATACGTCAGCAGCAAGGTCCTGTTGAAGAGCAGCAGAAGACAGGTCTGCTGATGCGCCAGCAGGTGTCTGCTGCCGCTGCTGCTGCTGCTGCTGCACGCGCAGGCACGGCAGCGCCTGCAGCAGCCGCTTGCTCTCCGAACTGGCGAGCAACTGCTTCCAGGCCTCTTCAGGACGCACCTGCTGCTGCTGCTGCTGTGCTTGTTGCCGCTGCTCCGGCTGCTGCTGTAGCTGTACATGCTGCTGCTGCTGCTGCTGCTGCTGCTGCTGCTGCTGCTCACTGACGCCTGGACTGTCAAGGCTACTCAGCGCAGTCGGAAAGTATGCAGCAGCATCTGCCTGACCTGCTGCTGCTGCTTGCCGGCCTGCTGCCCTGCTGGTGTGCTGCGACTGACCAAGCCGGCTTGCAAGCCGGGTGGTGGATACTGACATAGGCGTCCCCGAAAGTGACATGGGCGTGCCGGAAAGTGACATAGGCGTCCCCGACAGTGACATGGGCGTGCCAGACAGTGCCCTTGCACCCCTCATCCCTGCTGCTGCTGCAGCTGCCGATGCCGAGTCAACGGACATTGACATCGACATGTCTGAGTAAGCAGAGCCTGGCGTCTGCTGCTGCCGCTGCTGTTGCTGCTGCCAGCCCGGCGGCATGAGGAACGGCACTGCGCCACCAGCAGCAGCAGCAGCAGCGACGCCTCCTGCTGCTGCAGCAAGCCTGCCACGGCCTGTTTCAGGGGTGACCATCTCCATGTCCTCGCTGACTACGCCTGCTGCTGCTGCTGCTCCTGCTGTGACAGGGCTACCAAACTGCTCTGCTGCCGCTGCCGCTGCTGGTGCAAGCTGGCTGGCACGTCCAGCTGTGGCAGGCGTGACCATGTCCATATCTTCACTGAGAGTCCCGTCAACTGCTGCTGCTGCTGGTCTGCCCACTGCGGCTCCTGCTGTCACTGGACTGCCAAACTGTCCAGCTGCTGCTGTTCCTGCAGGCGTCTCTGCTGCTGCTGCTGCTGCTGCTGCTGCTGCCGATGGGGTACCGTGCCCCGGCAGCTGCGATTCAGGGTTGAGCAGCTGATCAAACAGGTTACGGTCGAGGGTCCAAGCAAGCAGCACAGTGGCAATGGCATGCCATTCGCTGCCCAAATGGCCACAGCAGGCGCCTGCACATACACAAATGATGGTCCACACACATGCAGATCCCGTTAATGTTACATTGTTGAAGCAGCACACAGGCAACCAGAAAAGTGGGTGCACTGGCTGGTGATGTGCTGCACCTGGGTAGCTCTTCAGTGCTGCTGCATTAGTGCGGTGGGTGCGATAGTGCATGCGATCTGAGATGGTTGACGCCAGACGTGCTGCTCCTTCTGTCTCAGATATGTGCATACGCCGAGCAGCTGAAGCACAGACAATGCATAGCATGATGCAATGGGCTGCGTTGCTGGCACGTGCACACACAGACTCCCAACACGCAGCGTCCCCACCTGCAGCAGGCCAGCCCACAGCAGCTGCAGGCACTGCTGCTGGGTCAGTGCATCTGATTTAGTACCTGCAGCGCCCGACTCGCCTGGTGAAGCAGACCAACAAAACCTGCATGCTTAGGCCGTACACCAAGACGAAACAGCATAGCTGTCACAAGATAGCTGTGCAAGGATGTGGCGTAACTCGGCCTCACCTGGCTGCAGCAGGCACGCCCCCAACAGCTGCAGGTACCGCTGCTGAGTCAGCACCTCCTGCAGCGCCTGCAGCGCCTGGCTAGGCAGGGAAGGCAGCCAAGCCAAGCCGAGCCTCACTCGGACAGACAGAACTGCAGCGCCTCCGACCCCAGCAGCAGCATGGGCAGCCTGAGCGTTGGCTCCCGGCGCAGCTGCTGCTGCAGCTGATGGTGCTTTCAGGGTCACTTCGACGTTGAATCTGTCGCCAGCTGGGCAGCGCAAGCCAGCAAGGCTGATGCCGGGGTCCGGCAGCCGCGTCTGCCCCAGTTGCTGCCGTTGTTGCTGCATGCTGCTGAGGCTGCTGCGTCTCTTCGGGAAGGCTGCCAGCCCAATGAGCACCACCGCGTTGCACGGTCAACCCTGCAGCAACAGCACGCACGGCAACGCAGCTGACATCAGGAGCAGGGGATCACCAGCTTGGGTGCGTGCGTGAAAATGAAGTTGCCATGGCCGGTTGGTGTAGGATATCGCCGCCGGTGGTGGCTGCCTCTGCACATGGGTAAACTCTAATCACTTGGATGTATTGTAAGACCTGCGTATTCAGATGCTGGCATATCAATGGCCCTTTGCGGCGTGCATACGGCCCTGCACCATGAGATACTTGCCGCCGCATGCAGGGTAGCTGCAACGGCCGGACGCAGACACCAGCCGCTTGCTAAGCAAAACGGAACAGAAGCATGCTGCAAACTGATCAGCCACCCGCTGGCTCCCTCTCGCCAAGCCGATGCCAAGATTGATTTACGCCTCCCTCTTGCTTTGAGAGTATGCTTCGTGGCTCAGTACACCCGGTGGCAGCGACATGTCCCCTTGCCCGTCAGCGCCCGCAGAGCCCTGAACCACCAACACACAAGCACAAAACCTCTCCCTGCCGTCTTCTGCTTAAACAACACAACTCAGCCCACCCGGTGACAAGAACATACAGCGCCCTCAGCACACACGTTCCGCTGCACACCCTGTACACGACACGGTGCCAGCCCCAGGGGTCACAACAGCATGCTGTCTGGCTCGACACCGCTTGCGGACCCCTCATGCACCAACACACACCAACCTCTTGCCACCCGCTTGTGCACATGCAGGACACGGAGTTCAACCCACCTGGTGACAGCAGCATGTCATCGGACTCGTCACCAGCTTCTGAGCCCTCAGACATCGACCAGCAGCCCAAGCTGCCCGCCGTACCAGGCCTCGCACCTGCCGCTGCTGCACCCCTAAGGCCCTGCCGCTGCTTGCCAGCTGCTGCCGCTGTTGTTGAGATTCGCCGCGCAAGGCAGCTGCCAGGCAGCGTCAGGTTGACAGACAGCAGGGGCGTGCAGCCGCGGTGCAGCAGCAGCTGCCCAGATGGATGAAGGACCAGGAGGTCAAGCAACTCCCTGCTGCTGCTGGCTGCTGCTGCTGCTGCTGCTGCTGCTGCTGCTGATGGGTAGCCTGAAGCCGGTGGCTACTGGTACTGCTGCCAGCGCTGCAATGCTGAACGCCGGCTTGACAACAATACGTGTGTCGCTGCTGTCGTCCCTGCAGTGTTATGCAACAATAGTGTGATCACAGCAGCCTATCAACATGGCTACCGCAAACCAAAACGCAAAGCAAGCTGAACCTTCACAAACTCGGCACCGAGGCTCATACAGTCTGATTGAGCCTCACAGAGGAGCAGTCAGCAGTCAACAATGCCTTGCCAGTGTTACAAAACACGGCACATCGATCGCAGCAGGTGTATTGGACCACTCCCACAAGGACACGAGCAGCAGCACAGCACCGACCCCCTGCACCCTACTCACTCTGGCATCCGGAACGCAACCAGCTGAGGTGCGGCGCCCTGGCACAGCACGCACAGCAGCGGCATGCCGTCCGCATCGGTAGCCAGGCACGCCTCTGCAGGCTGGGCACCCCCTGCCAGCTCCTCACAGCACACCAGCTTGAACAGCACCGCCGCATCCGGCCCAGGCAGCAGCAGCGCCTGCTGCGCCTGCGTGGTGTTGCTGCAGCAGCGACACGGCAGGCAACCACACAGCACGGGTGAGGCAGCGCAGCAGGCCTGATTGCCCGCCACCATGCTGCTGTCCTACCTGTCTTACCAGCTGGGCACCCGGTGCGATCTGCACAGCCATGCCAGACCTCAAATTGCAGCCAGATCAGTTGGGGAATGGTGAGCACGCAATCGCGGTGATATGAGTGCGAAACACAGTGAAGCTGAGCTCCCCGTCTACATGCATCTTGCAGCATTCACCACCGGGCGCTGCACTGCAGAGCTGCCGACATCATCATCCTCTTGTTGGAAATCGGCACTCACACCACACGCATGACGTTGGGCGGGCAACGCAACACCTTCCCAACCAGCAGCAGTGCATCACATGCAGCAAACGCACTAACAGGCCATCCCTCGCTATACTAGTGAGTGGTTTGAACTGCTGGCCTTGCAACAGACCCTTCACCAGGGCCAGAGTTCTTCCATTTCCGTCCAGGCTGCCATGCCAGCACCCCTGCTGCCACCTCTGGAGTGTCAATTTCAACCACCGCGCATGAACATGCGACGCCAGCTACCTTTGCCCATCTCTGTTTGCGCAAGCATGAGCTCCGTCTGAGGCCAACCGGCTCTGCTTGTCAAGACGGTGCACCCAGCGGCTGCGGATGAATGCTGACCAACCACTTGCATCAAGGCCCCAGACGACAGGTGACTAGACATGCGCAAGATTTTTTTAACCAGATTTGGTGACACAGAAGGCACGTAGCACTACTAGTACTATAGGTTGCCCACAGTCCCAACCAACCTGAAACAGGGCCGAAGCACTCCCAAAGCACCCAGCCCGCCGGCCCACGGAGTTTGGGTGCCGCCCTGAGGTGTGGGGCTGAAAATGGAAGCGGGCAAGCAACCCTGTGGGGTGCGCAGGCCCGACCTGCAGCAGCAGTGAAAGAGAGGTATTGCAACTGTTCTGCTTCAGAAGATTGTGCAAACAAGTACATAATTATTTGGTGGTGCAGGGCTGAGCGTAAGCCAGCTAAGCTGCACTGCATGCATCAAGGGCTGGACCTGCAGCAGCAGTACCGTGCTTGCATGTGTTTGGCACACACACAAACAAACACACAACGGCAGTTGAGAACTTCGCGTGCAGAGTGGGCACGCACGCTGTGCAAGAGCGGCTGCCGCCATCATCCCCAACACCCAGCTGCCAAAACCCCCAGGTAAGCTGGAGCCAGCAGCTGCTTCCAGGTCTGCGTCCAGCCAAGCTCCACGACCCACGCGCGTGTGCGGTTACACCAGGCGCACCTCCTGGCCGTCGAGCCAGCGCCGACGGACATCGCCGCATAGCTGCTGCCACCCCCGCCAGTCCAAGGCGTGCCGCCAGCCACGAGCGGCCCCAGCAAGCTGCCGCTGTACGCGGCAGTGCCTGTCGCACCCGCCGCGCCTGCACCCACGCCTCCCAAACCGCCGCTGCTGTACCCCGCCGCACTTCCTGCGAACCGCCCGGCGCTCCCGAAGCCGCCAGCGCTGCCGAACCCGCTCGCATCGCCGCCGAAAGGGCTGCCGAACGTGCCGCCTGCTGCTGCTGGTGTGCGGGGTTGCAGGAACCCCAAGGGGCTCACGACCGGGAGGTCAAAGCTGCTGCCTATGCCTGCTGCCTCAGGAGGCAGGGGCCGCATGTTCCAGATCGCCAGTCTGCCCCGTAGCTGCAGCGCACAGCACAACAGCAGCGGATGATTGGTAGCTGAAATTGGTATGATCAGCAACTGGGGGAACACGAGCCTGCCCCATATGCAGCGCAGCGCGTGCGATGCAGCGCAGAAACGCAGCAGGGGATTGATCAGTGTTCCAAATCTTGACGTGACACATGTTTTGCATGGCTTGCGCGCCCCCAGCATCTGTAGTGCAAAGCATGTTGCTGCTGGCAGGTGGACTCCAGGGTCACTATTCCACAATGTTTACATGCCGTTGGTGCTGCAGCTACTACTGCTGCTGCTGCTGCTTTCGCACCTCGTTGTATGTCGCAACATAAGGCAGCTCCCTGCTAGTCCACACTATGCTCTCCTGTGACCAGCCCGCATAGGCAGCCACGTTGCTGCTGCTGCTGCTGAGTGCGCAGTCTGCCACCACAGGGCCAGGCTCCTCCAGAGGGTGACTCAGCACAGACACAGAGGAGTCAGCTGGACCCTGCAGCAGCAGCAGCAGCAGACGGGGAAGAAGCAGAAGCAGCGACGATGTCAAGGACCGAGACAGCAAGATGGCGGCAGCAGGCGCAGCAGAGGAGACTTCGGTGCCAGCAGTTCACGCACCAAAGTGATCGGCGGCGGCTGCCTTTGCAAGGCCGTGACATGAGAGCATGCCGCGCTGCTATGAGTTGTGGTCACCTGCTGTTGTCCCTGCTGGTGATTCTAGGAGAACTGCATTGCCGGTCGCTTACGCCAACCGTGGATGCAGTTACCGCGCCCATTGCGTCCCCTGCCACGCACTTGATCCCTGTTTCACGCATTAGGCGTGCCGCCTGCCAAACACCGCAGCTACGCACACAGTGCAAGTGCCAACAGACGTCACCATCACAGCTGCGTCGTCACGCACCACTAGCAGCACCCCGCTGGTCAGGGGCCACAGCGCCGTGCATGGCTGCAGCAGAGGCGTCTCCAGCTGCTCCCCAGAAGGGTAGATGCATGTGATGCTGCCCTTCTGCAGGAGGCACAGCACGGCCTCACCCACCCCTTGCGACTGTGCTGCTGCTGCTGCTGCTGCTGCTGCTGCTGCTGCTGTTGAGCTGGCGCCAGGAGCAGCAGGGGCACTCGTGCTGGCATCCGCTGCGGGTGTCACTGCTGGCGATTGCCGGGGCAGACGCCATGCTGCTGGTGCGGCTGCTGCTGGCGTGACTGCTTCTGCCGCCGCACTTGCGCCGCTGCTGCTGGCGGCAGCCTGGCTGCGCGCTGGGCTGGCAAAGTTGACCCAGCATGCCTGCGACACATGACATGTTACACAAAGCACGCAGCACAGCCTGTCGACATCTGGTGTCCGTGCAAGTGCTGCACCTGACGCTTGACAACTGTGCACGCTCTCACACACAGCAGCAGCAGCTGGTGGCAGCTGGTGTAGGCATTGCTTCTGCAATGGCCACGCAAACTGCAGCTGCTGTGCAGTGCTTGCATGCCACATGGGTGCAGGCTTCAGGGGCCTGGTGTCACGTGCACAACAGTACTGTGAGTGTGACTTGCAAGAGTTGCACGCGCTGCCACGCAGCCAGGTGTAGTGCAGGATGCGCTGCTGCACTTCCAATGCTTTTTCCTGCGCAGGCCTGTAGTTCAATGCAGCATTGTGCTGCTGCCGCTGCATCATCTACCTGCAGGATGTCTGTCTCAAGGGTGAAGCGCTTGCGCACTGCTTGCCCAGATGTCCATACTGCCCTGCAGGAACACCGCGCCAACACACCACAAGGCACAGCATCAGCAGATGCCGCAGCGCTAACTGGGTGCAGTCAGCCACACCATAAACGCCGCTTCTATTGCTGACTATGCTATGGTGTTGCCTGCCTAACAGCCTTGTGCCAACCTGCAGCGAACATGTGCACAGGAGATGTCCAGCAGCAGCGAAGTAAGCTGCGTTGCAGGCAAGAACTTGCCATGCTGCTCCTGCAGTGCGTCTTTGGGAAACCAGAAAGCAGATCCACCCACTTGTTTTCGTAAGTCACCACACACTGCTCAGATGCAGCTCCACTGCAGCCGCTGCTGCCTAATGCGTACAGCACTGTGCTTTTTTCAGGATGAAAAGGTACCTGTGTTGGCAATCACACGCGCTGAGTGTGGTGTTTGATGTTGGGCAACAAATACCACCACTTTAAGTTCAAAGTACCTGCTGCAGCTCGAGTTCCTGGCGGATCAAACTCAGCCCGTACGCCTCCCACTGCTGCTGCTCCCTGCCCTCAACCAGCTGCAACTGCTTGCCCAGCATGCCGCAGGGCCCATTAATGCACAAGAACATCAGTTGAAGGCGTCTCAACCGTTATACGTACGCGGGCTTCAGACCATGTACTACATGAGAGCAGGCGAAAGTCACGTTCACGTGTGCAGTGATCCACATTTTCAGGCTCCAATGACCACATCATGTACGGGTAAATTGAACCCAAGGCAAATTACGGCATCCACATGCCAGAACATGCTTGCGCCCAGCGGCCTTGGGAAATCAAAGGGGCATGTAACATGCGCAGTGACAGAACGAGTTGGCAACCTCCGCTTTGCCCCTGAGAGTTGACTCAGCACCTGTGAGTGTATGAAAGACGGTTTTCAATTATACAACTTGAAAACCGTCCCACAGTGGAATCCACTGCCCGCTGTTCAGCAGATTTGGCACTTTGGCTGCCAAAGTTTGGCAAGTGCCAAGTTTGCATTCCCTTCGACTGGACATAACTGAGCAGCAGACAAGATGTAAGCAATCATCGATGCAACACATCACACAGAACAGGTTGCTGCTGTTCACTCAGCGATCAGCTGCCAGCCCTGCGAACGGGCACTATGGGAAAGCCAAATCCAGAGGCTGTCCAGTAGTTGTCCAGAAGGGGCCTGCTGCGCATCCGCAGCAACTTGCTCTGGATGGCTGCAGTGCAGTGAGGCTGAGTACGCTCAAACCATGCAGATTGTGCCGTGGAGCTTGGTGATGTCCGAACTGTACATGTCTGTGGCTTTTTTAGCCTTTTCAGGCCTCCACTTCACTGTGTGCGGACCAGTGTGCTAGGCACAGCACTACAGCTGTTACAGCGGCCAACATATGAGCAGCGGCAATCATACTGTTCCAGAATTAGTTATATTGCTCCAACCAGCATCGCAGCAGCAAACCACTGCACAGCATGCGTCAAATGCCAGGCTGGGGTATGCTTTAAACAAGTGTCAGGTGGGGTTTTTGGGAGACCATGTGATCCTGTAGCCGTCTTATTAGGCAGCGTGAGGCACGATCGCAAACTGTTTGTGTTGACGATGAGTGCAAGTTCCTTTCAGGGGCCTCCTTCAGGGGGCCTCGAGCCCGGTGCGGGCTCGAGTACTTCAAGCGGCCAGATCAACACGATCGAGTTGATCACATCTAGAAAACGGAGCGCTAAGTTCGTGTTTATGTGTTTGCCGGGCACCAGCCCTGATCGGCTCTGCAGCACGTTTGAGAACTGCTTGAGGAACGCCTGCACGCAGCTGGGACTCGACCCCGATGCTGCCACAAAGACGCTAAGGACTGAGAAGGGAGGAGCAGCTGTTAATGTGCAGCTGCTGGTGGATGTGTTGTGCGCAAGGGCTGCAGCTGCGTGCTGTGCCCTGGGCTCAGTGCAGGGCACCACACTGCAGCTGTGGGTGGATGCTCCGGCAGGTGCAGATCACGCTGTGGAGCTCCTGCACATTTCAAACAGTCATCCATACAAATGAATAGGCTGCCACAGTGATGGTGAATGTTGAACAATGTCAGATCTGACAGAGCTGATGCTGCTGCAGGTGGCGCACGCAGCAGCACCAGTGCTGCTGCAAGCAGCAGCAGTGCTCGTGCCAGCAAGAGCACCAACAACGATTCTCCAGCTGTGATGGGTGCCCTTGACAGGATCCAGGGCTTCATTCCGCGGCGCATGGTCACCGTCATAGTGAGTCGCTCGGCACGGCTTGGTTAGTTCTTGGTGTGATGCCACTGCCTGCAGCTGCTGTGCAGTACACTACATGTACTTGTGCATGGCTTGGTGTTGTGCTCTTGGATGGCCCGCTGTAGTTCAGCAGTTTGCCTTTCCACAGCCAGCACGCTGCCTACGACATTTTAAGCAACAACATGGGAGAGCTCTGGTATGTGAAATTTATATAATTAATTACAAGCAGCAAGGCGTACAAGATGCAGGAAAGCACATGAGATGTGATGATGTCTGGCCACCACCAAACCCTGATATGTGCACAACTGTAGCTTCAGGGCCTTCAGACCCCTGTGACATATGTCAACGTTGGGTGAGGTACCTGACACATGGTTGTTAGTTCTGTCGACCTTTGCACCTGCACCACTGCCGCAGGTCTATGAGCAACACAGCGCAGCAACAAGCGAGGAGGCAGAAAGGCGGGAGCATCAAGCTGGGATGACGTGCCTGCAGCAGGGACCGCAGGCGTGGAGATCATCTGGAAGGACTCCCGCTTCAAGGGCAATGCTGGTCGACACCTGCGCGGATGATGAGGAGCTGTGGGAAGAACTGATGCGTTTTTCGTCAAGGTGCTGGTGCGCCTCTCCTCATACGTATGAGGAGAGGCGCACCAGCACCTTGACGAAAAACACATCCAGTTCTTCCCACAGCTCCTCATCATCGTATACGGGGATGATGACTTCTGGAGAGACAAGCTGCGGAGGCAAGTTGTGCGTGCACGTGTGTGTGTGTGTGTGTGTGTGTGTGTGTGTGTGTGTGGTGTGTGTGTGTGTGTGTGTGTGTGTGTGTGTGTGTGTGCGTGCGTGTGCGTGCGCGTGCGTGCGTGCGTGCGTGGCGTGGCGCGCGCGGCGCGCGGGGGCGCGGGCGCGGGCGCGGGCGCGGGCGGGCGGGCGGGCGGCGCGGCGGGCGCGGCGGCGGTGCTGTTTTGGCGTGCTGGGTGTGCGTGCGTGCGTGCGTGCTGGCGTGCATGCTTGCGTGCGGGCGGGCGTGCTCACGTGCGTGCGCGCGCGCTGGCGGGCGTGCTGGTGTGCGTGCGTGCGTGCGTGCATGCGTGGGTGCTTTGCGTGCTGTCATGCACGCTTGCGTGCGTGCGTGCGTGCGCGTGCACGTGTGCGTGCGTGCGTGCGTGCTGGCGTGCGTGCTCGCATGTGTGCGTGCGGGCGTGCGTGCGTGCTCGCATGCGTGCTGGCGTGCGTGCTCGCATGTGTGCGTGCTGGCGTGCGCGCGTGCGTGCGTGCGGGCGGGCGTGCTCACGTGCGTGCGCGCGTGCTAGCGGGCGTGCTCGCGTGCGTGCTGGCGTGCATGTTCGCGTGTGTGCGTGCTGGCGTGCGGGCGTGCTCCGTGCGTGCGTGCGTGCGTGCGTGCGTGCTGGCATGCTGGTGTGCATGCTGCCGTGCGCGCGTGCGGCGGCGTGCTCACGTGTGTGCGTGCATGTGTGCTTGCGCGCGTGCGTGCTGGCGTGTGTGCGTGCTGGCATGCTGGTGTGCATGCTGCGTGCGCGCGTGCTGGCGGGCTGGCGGGCGTGCGCGCTGGCCTGCGCTGGCGGGCGTTGGCTTGCGTTGCGTGCTTGCATTGCATTGCGTTGCGTTGCGTTGCGTGCTGTGCCACGCTGGACTGCAACGGTGCTCTATGCACAGCACATTCTATGACCGTTGACTGGCGTTGGGCAGCTGCCCAGTACTGCTGTGCCCCTCTCCAGCACAGACAGGGCTGCTGCTGCTGCTGCTGCTGCTACCTCTGCTGGTATGCTTGCAGGATTGGAGCAACACCAACAGAGTAGACCAGCAGGATGAACTCTCTACCATACCACTCGCTGTACCCATTCCAACTGCAAGTGCACCCACAGCGCTGCGGCAGATCGCAGCATGACAGCTGTGCTGCTGCTGGTTGAAGATTATGCATGTTGTGGACTGCTATGACCTCACAACTGCCTTCTGCTGCCGATGCTGCTGCTGCTGGTGCCGCCGCCACCTGCTGCTGCTGCTGCTGCTGCTGCTGCCATTTGCTGCTGCCATTTGCTGCTGTCATTGTGCAACATTAATGCCTGACACACTACTGGCGGTCTTCATGCTATGTTTAGGGGCAGTGCATGGTCCAAGGATTCACCTCCGCCACCAGTTCACATTTGCTGCGCCTCCATGTCCACGTGCATGATGTCTTCCCCTGCCTGCACTGCTCTGTTGCAGGCGGAAGGTGCAGCAAGCTAACAATGTGAGGAATGCCCACAAGGCTGGGTACGACCCATCGCTAGCTACGAAGAGCCGGATCAAGGACATGGCGTCTTACGAACAGGAGGCAGACAAGTGGTTCAGCGCGCACGGCAAGTTGTACGACCGCAAGGACGACAAGACCGGCAACGCTGCACTGCTGCCAACACCGCTGGTGCAGCTGTTTCAGCAGCTCTCAGCTTCCAGCCCTGGTAGCGGGCTTCCCAGTAGCATCACAGGTCAGGCCACTGCAGCAGGCGGGGGCGCTGCTCCAAGCAGCGGTGGCTCCGCAGCCTCCATACAGGTGAGGGGGACACTTGCTTTGGGTGAATCCGCTGCGCTGGCAGAGCACCGGATGTGTCAGCGCACCCAGTGATATGGTTTGCAGCGCAAGGCTGCACGCATGCTGTCCATTGCAAGAAGGTACGCACCGTGTTGCACACATACATCATACGTTGTTGCTGCTGAGATACTGGTTTGTGAAATGCTCACATGAACATCTTTTGCCTGCAAATGTATACGGTATTGTTGAGCATTGCACTGCTAAGTCAAGTGCGCCAGGCCAGGGTTGCATTGCCCTAAATGTTCTCGTCCTTGGGTGTTGCACCACAACCTCATGGCAAAGTGGTTGCACCTGCAACTGAGGTTGTGTGAAATTTCCACACCTTTCCATGGTTGTGCGCTGCAGGGCCGGCGCTGCTCACAACCACCCTTCCCAGCAGCACAAGCTGCAGGGGACCGCAGCGCAGCAGCACCAGCAGCACCTGCTGCAGCAGCAGCAGCAGCAACTGCAGCAGACGCAGACGCAGACACACATCAGACAGCAGATGATGGTCTCCCCGTGGACCTGTCACTGTTGGTGAGTGGTGATGCAGCAGATGATGCTGCCTGCCAGCAGCGTCCGCCGCCGCCGCCGCCGCAGCAGCAGCCAGGCAATGTTCCAGCCGCTGCAGCAGCAGCAACGGAGAGTTCAGCCCTAGACGTCCCAAGGTTGGCGCGCCAGCAGATGCCTCGGCAGCAGCAGCAGCAGCAGCAGCAGCAGCAAGTAGCAGGAGATGCAGCAGCACGTGGGCGTGAGACAACCCCTGTCCGGCCTAACCACAGACTGGTCAGCCCTCCGCAACTGCAGGGGCAGCAGCAGCAGCTGCAGCATGTGCTTGAAGCAGCAGCAGAAATGGCAGCGGCAGCGGCAGCACATGATGATCAGGGGACCCCAAGGCGGTCCAGCAGGCTCGCGCAGCAGCAGCAGCAGCAGCCCCACCATAGATCATCACAACTAGCAGCAGCAGCAGCAGGCGCAGGAACAGTGTTGCAGCAGAGACATCAGCTGCTGCTGCTGAAGCGTTTGCTGCTGCAGCAGCGTACAAGGCAGGATTGGCCTTGGCTGGAGACAGCCCAGGCACTGTCAACAGAAAGGTGGCTGAGTACATGGGGGTGAGTTTAGCAAAGCTGCATCTTTTGCTTCAGTGTCTTTATGGTCGTCGTCTTATGTTTTTTTGGTCAACTTGTGTTGTTTTTGATAGGTGGCGGCGTGTGCTGCAGGAAAATGGATAAATTGATGTTTGCAGGTGTACCAGTGTGCTGCAATGGCGCACATTGCAATGACATCCCAGAGCGTCAAGAACAAGCAGGTTGGTAAGCTGAAAATCACTCCCGTCTATGCGTCAAGCTGGTTGACCATTCCTGTCTTCTGCACCCTGCTGCCTGCTGTTTTACTACTTGTAGGAGGCGCTCTGTGCGGCACTAGCTGCTGGTGAGCAGCCAAGCGACAAGGCAATCCAGCTACCACCAGGTGCGGACAAGCCAGTGGGCAGGCTGCCCAAGCCTGCCAAGCAACGCGCAGCAGGCAAGCCAGAGGGCGCAGGCAAGCGCAAGCGTAAGCAGCGTCAGCCTCAGCAGCGTCGGCGCAAGGGGCGCAGGGGCCGGGGTGGGCAGCAGAAGTCAGAGGACAGCGAGGCATGGTCGGACAGCAGTGACGGCGGCTGGGATTCAGAGGTGGGTAGTGGCAGTGATGGGGGCGATGCAGCTGCTGAAGAGCTACTGGCTGAACCTGAGGCATTCCTGCACGAAACAGGGGGCAATGACAGCGGTGCGACAGCACATGCTGCGAGTGCTGCTGCTGCTGCAGCAGCAGCAGCAGCAGCAGGCCGCGCCGGGGCAGATAGCAAGGGTGGCCGTCAGCGCAACAAGCCACAGCGGTACAGGGATGACACTTAGCTTGCGCAGCCGTGGACCGCTGCTGAGACGTTGTAGTGGTTGCAGATAGCACTTTACGCTTGTGGGCTTGACATGCGTGTTGCGCAGGTGTTGACAGCAAACACTGATGCAGCTTATAGCAACACACTGGTGTAGTGTAGATGCTGCTTAGTGCTGTGCAGAGTGTGCTTTCGTGCAACTGCTTACTTGAATTTGTACTGCAGACTGGTGCATGCAGTACACACTGCGTTCAATGCAGCAGTGCTGCACAACTGCAAGGCATGATTCCCAGCAGCGCTGCCTCGTGTTCAAAGCATATTGGGTGGCACTCAGCACCACGTGTATGCGTGGACTTGTGTCTTGCATGCATGCTACACCGCATTGCTGCAGGCCTGCTTTGTTGTTCCTGCAGGGGGCTGAGTGATGATCGACTGGGGCCTGGGAAGCCTCGTATGTTGCATATCGATACATTTGTAACACAATAGCGTGCAATCTAAGCGTGGTGTGCTCATCCATAGGTGCATCCATATCTCGTACACGCCATCCAGAGCAGTACGCTCGGTCCTGTGGATAGGGTCGGATCTGGATCGCTCCTGGACGGGCGGTGACCGCCTGTGGACAGCCTTGTGGACGGCCTGCTATGGACGACTTCTGGATGACTTGTGGATTTGCATTTCCCATAGTGGAGGATTGTGCATGGCTGGCTGCGCTCTGCCAACCAAATTGGCCAGCTAAATTGGCCAGCACCCCAGGAGGGCTCAGAACCATGGTTGTGGCTGTAACTTTAAGAACTCAAGAATGGCAAGGTGCGCAAACCATTCAACAACTTCCGGCTTAGGGCACGTTTCCATTCTAGCCTGGAGAGAGAGTCTGTCATGACATTGTTCTTTGACAGCAGCATGCAACAACATGGCTGGCCCGGCTAGGTACGATTACTGCTGCTTATTACATGGCTGGCCGTGTGCAGCCAGGCTTTTCTTCGCTCTTTGATCTTGGTGGCCACCGGGTCACCCGGTGGACAGTGTCACCCGGTCCGGGTCCTCGAATCGCGGGAGCATGCCGGAACCGCATGTTTGAGTAGATTTTACATACCTAAACGTTAGTTTTTGCTGTTTTGATGAATGACGTTTCAAAGTACTTTATTCGTACAAAACCCAAACAAAGCTAACCCAGTGATCTTGTTCCCGAGGCTGACGCAACCTTGGCAGGTTGTCGCGCACATATGCGTTGCTACATCTGCCACACTTGAAAAGAACCCGTGGAGATATTACGAACAAGCAGGCTGTACCCACCAGGGTTGGCTGATAGATCTCATGGACGGAAATGGCCTTGTGGATAGTAGCAACACCCTATGCGCCCGTTCCAAGTTCGCCTTGTATTCAAAGCGAGATCGACGCACTGCTGCAGCTAGGCAGCTGTACTCAGGCAAGATCGACACTGCCTCCCCCAGCACCTTTGTCCCCTTGCACGCCTCTGCCTTCGCTCACCCTAACTGCTAGCATGGTCTGCCGCAGGCTGAATATGCGATCGAGGACCCTGGACAAGGAGGCATCAAGGTGCAGGTGGAGGGGGGCCAGGCTGCTGTACTGCCCGTCAGTGGCCTTGCTCGGGTGCCCCGTGGTGGACCCGCCTGCCCTCCCGGCTTTTGCTTCAGGCTCCAAGTCACTCTGCGCAGCGCAGATGACCTGCTTCAGCTGCAGCACACGCCAGTAAGTGCAGCAACTGTGCATGTCCAGCAATCATGGACACTGCAGTCACTGGATGGCCCAAGTGCCTGAATGCTTGCCCAGCAGCCAAATAAGCCGATACCCGACAAACCACTACCAGACAAACCTACATCGCCTAGTTTAAATTGAGATTTGCACAGCATAGCATGCTGTTCATTTTTCCAAATCAGCTGCTAGCCCACGCAGCACACAATGGTGCTGATCTCGTGGCAAGGGATACCGGAGAGAGTTCGCACAACCCTTTCTTTGGTGTTCTGGTGCTTGCTGCAGGTACTTGTGGCCACTTGCCCAGGTTGCAACCAGCTCAGCCCTGCATGCGCCGGCCTGGCAGATGCAGCGCAGTTCATGGCAGCACACAGCAGCTGCAGTCAGCAGTGGCAGCAGCACCTGCAGCAGCAGCACAGACACCGAGCAGCTGTTGCGCCACACCACCAGCAGCAGCAGCAGCCGCAACAACAGTGGCCCCTGCGCATACACCTAACAGCAGCCTTGGTATGCATTGAGGTGCTGGCGCACATCTTGCGGCAGCGCCGGCAGCCGCGACAGCTGCGCGAGCTAGCCAGGCAGCTGCTGCTGGACGAATGGCTCGCCGGCATCACTGCTGCTGCAGGGCTCCGGCCCTCACATGTCCTCATGCAGCAGCAGCTGGCCGCGGGCAGCAGGCTGCACCTGTGGTCGTGGGTCAGCGCTGCCCCGTACGACCACAGCAGCCTGCTGCTCCCTGAGGGCAAGCAGCAGGCGCTGTCCTCTGAGGCGCGCTGCCTGGTGTGCTTGCTGCTGCGGCTGCAGCTGCTGCGGGTGAGCAGCAAGGGCAGACGGTGCAGCAGGGCGGACGTGGTTGCTGCGCTGCAGCAGCTGCTCACCCAGTATGGCTCCTGGGGAGGCGGGTGCGGCGCACGTGCTGCTGCGTGTGATGATGATGGTGGTGGCGGTGGTGCTGGACGAGCAGAGGAACGGCAGCCAAAGCAGCAGGAGGCAGGATCATGGCACGCCTCAGAGGAGCTGCAGGCGGCAGGCTCAGCTGCCGGCACCTCAGCAGCAGCAGCAGCAGCAGCCGGACCTGCAGCAGCGGCAGCAGCAGCAGGTTGCAGCAGTGCACCTGCTGCTGCCAGTCCTTCACAGCAGCAGCCGCTGTTGAGTGCGGAGTTTGTGGCTGGCTGGCTGCAGCTGCGCGGGCTGCAGGTGTGGCAGGTGGTGGCTGCTGCTCAGTGCCGCGAGGTCGATGAGCACCTGGACTACTGCAGCCTGTGCGGCGAGTCGCACGGCAGGTGGGCCGAGCGGCTGGTGTGCTGCGAGCGCTGCTGCCACTGCTTCCATGCAAGCTGCATGCGGGGCATTGCCTTGGGTGCAACTGAGGGGCTGTGCATCGGCTGCCAAGGCTTCCTCGACACCCAGCCCGAAGCAGCGGCAGCAGCAGCAGTACAGCAAGGTGCAGCAGCAGAGGCTGATGGGTTGCCGCCAGCCCCTGCCCCCTGCTGCCAGCCAGCAGCATTGACAGGCCACTGCTCGGATGCAGCAGCACTGCAGCACGCACAGCAGGTGCTGCAGGCGTGCAGCGATGCTGCGCGTAAGCAGCGGCTAAACATCGCCAGTGGTAGCGCCGCGAGCTGTCACCTGCTGCGGTCGGGGCTGCTGCCCCAGCAGGTGTCTGGGCAGCAGCTGCAGGTGCAGTACGTCAGGCGAAACCGGGTGTTCTGCCGTTTCAGTGTGGTGCCGGCCGGTGGCGAAGGACCGGCTACAGACACCAGCAGGCCAGCGGCAACAGCAGCAATTTCAGTAACATCAGCACCGCCACCACCACCAGCAGCAGCAGCAGCAGCGGCAGCAGCAGCAGCAGCAGCAACACTAGCAGCAGCAGCAGCAGCACCAGCAGCAGCAGCGGTGGCGCAACAGCTGCTGGAGCAGCAGGAGGAAGTGGGCTGCAGCCAACGCAGCAGCTGCCAGCACCAGCAGTTGCGCTGCAGTGCAACGCCTGCAGTGCGGCGTTCAAGTCCATCATCGATGCTGGGCAGCACAGCTTGACCGGCGCTGGGCTGCTGCTGCCGCGTGGCTGTCACAATTCTAAACACCTGTTTGTTGTTGGTGCAAAGGTGGATGCTGGTGGCGGCGCCCTGCGCAGCCTGACCGTGCTGGACATCAGCAGGCACCTGCTGCAGCAGCACCAGCAGCAACCGGCCCAGCGCTGCAGCCAGCGGCTGCAGCAGCCAGAGCAGCAGCCAGAGCAGCAGCAGGAGCCGCCACCGCAGCCCCTATTGCCAGAGCAGGATGTACAGCAGCAGCAGCAGCAGCATCAGTGGCTGCTGGAACAGGCGCCAACCGGCCCCTCACCCCATGGTGTTGATGACCCTCCTGTGTTGCCGGCACAGCTGAGCCCGGCAGCTGTACTGCAGGCGAGCTTTGGTGCAGGGCAGCGAGGTGGCAGCAGCAGCCACACCGCAGGGCAGCCGGCAGCAAGGGAGCATGCACCAGCTGGTGTTGCAGCCACCGAGCAAGGCCAGCAGCAGCAGCCCCAGGGGACACAGTGCGCGCCGATCGCTTGCGCAGCTTCAGGCGACACTTCTGTAGCTACTGCCCCTGGTGAAGCCCATAGCGCTGGTGGTGCAGCCGGTGGCAGCGGGTGTGATGGCTGTGATGCTGCAGACAGCACTCAGCAGCGGCAGCAGCGCAACGGCAATGTGCTGTGCGGTGCTACAGCAGCCAGTGAAGCAGGCAGCAAGCCGGCTGAGCAGCCTGGGCTGCAGGCGCGTCAGCCAGCAGGGGCGGCTGGCAGCAGCGGCAGGGCTGACAGGCTCAACAAAGCAGGTGCAGCTGCACACCCGAGTCGCCACCTTCAACAGCAGCAGCAGCAGCCGTGGTCCCCTGGCACGCCAGCCCTGAAACGGCAGCGCACAGGCACTAGGACAGAGCTGGTGCAGAGCGGCAGGCAGAGGGACAGGCAGCAGCAGCAGCAGCAGCAGCAGCAGCAGCGCCTTCAGGGGGCTGCACAAGAGGCTAGCGTGCGCCTGGGCTGGCGGCTGCTGCAGGTGCCTGGCCTGGCAGCCGCATGCCCCAGCCTGCAAGGCCTGCTGCTGTCACCCACCACACCGGCGCGGGAATTGCGGGCCGTCAGCAGGCAGCTGGACTTTTGGGCTGGCAAAGGGCCAGCAGCAGCAGCACAGCCAAGCACCAGCAGCAGCAGGGTTGCAGTTGCACATGGGGCAAGGGCATGGGATTGGGCCGCCCTCAAAGCGACTCAGGTGCCCGAGCAGCTGCTGCAGCTTGCATTGCAGGCAGCCAGGGAGGCGGGAGGCACTGCTGCTGCTCCTGCTGCTGCCGCTGATGCTGCTGCTGCTGCTGCTGCTGTATTTGTTGATGGTGATGATGATGGTAATGGTGGTGGCATTGCTGATGGTGACAGCATGCTGCAGCAGGCGGTGCAGCACTGCCAGAAGGCCGTCCAAGCAGCGTACCTTGGTGCCAGGGGCAGTGCCTTCGAAGCTGCTGCGGGCAGCAGCTCCAGCAGTGCAGTGGCGGCGACTGACCCGGCCCCGACAGCCAGGCGCCAGCTGGCGTGTGCATTGCTGCAGCTGGCCACCAAGGCGGGGCGCAGCGGCTTGCCATCACCTCATGCTAGCTTGGCGTTTGTCGCAGTAGCGGCAGCAGCAGCAGCTGCTTGCAATGCCCACAGCCAACAGCAGCTGCTGGGTGACCACCTCAGCCTGCTGCAACAATTGAGCACAGCTGAGCTACCATCAGCTGTGTGGGCAGAGCTGCGCCAGCTGCTGCTGCTGCTGCACCAGGTGCAGGGTCGGGGCCATAAGCGGCGCGAGCCATCAGCGGGAGGCCTGGCGTTGCCCAGTGTGCTGCATGCCCTGTGGCAACTACTGGCACTGCTGCAGGCTGCACCTGCAGATGCTGGCACGGTGCTGCTGACTTGCAGCACAGCAGCAGCAGCAGCAGTGGGTGAGGAGACTGCAGAGCCAGCACGTGGTCGGAGCACTTTGGGGGCGTTGTACGAGCTGCTGTACCTACAGTCGCAGCTGCAGCACAAGCACGGTAGAGGGGCGGGTGTGCTTCCTGAGGATGAGCAGCAGAAGCAGCGGCAGCAAGCTGTGATCGAGTTGGTGCCAGCCGTGAACTGTGCAGTAGCTGCTGCACTGACATGTATCAGCGTGCAGGCGGTGCCAGAGCTGATCGGGCAGCTGGCGGCAGCGGTGAAGGCGGTGCTGCATGCACTGCTGCTGCCAGATGATCAGCTGCTGCATGTGCTGCAGCTTGCTGGTGCTGGTGCTGCTGATGCTGCAAACCAGCCGGCCTTGGTACAGCAGACAGTAGCGGTGGTCGGCAGGGCCCAGCAGGCTGTGGCAGGTGTGGGGCAGGCTGGGGACGCAGGTCAGGGGCCGGGCTCCGCGTGCCTCGCTGTTGCTGACTGTGAAAGTGTGGCGGTTGAGTGTGCATGGCTGGCTGCGCTCTGCAAGCACACAGTGGTCAGGTGCATGCAGGATGGCTGGTGAGGTGGTGCGTGAGCTGCGGGGGTGGAGTGCTGACTCAGCACTTCTCGGAGGAGTGGGGGGCAGTGCTTGAGGCTTCTGCACTGTAATCATGCAATGCAGCCCTGAAGTTGGGCAGGCAGCGTGAAGGCTGGTTGTTGGAGCTGTGTGATCGTGCAGTCATCAAGTGATGCCTGAGAAGCTCCTTGCATTTCAACGACATCATGATATCACTAGCATGGTTTTTGCAAAGACCCCGGGAAAGTGATGTTACAAGACGTGTACGCTGTCCTTGTGCAGCGGTGTGTGCCCCTGCTCAGCTACATTGCTGTTGTGGTGCTGCTATATCAGCAGGTGACCGTGCATGCGTTGCGGCCTTGCATGGCTGTTGCTGCCGTCAGCTGCAGGGCTGAATACCCTTCATGTGTCATATGGATGTTTGCAGGGTAGATGGCAATAGTATACTACTACGTAGATGGTACCAGAGTTGTAGACGAAGTAAGCACCATGATTGAACATTGTTCAGGGCAGCTGTGGCCAACGTTGGCGATTAACCGGTTAATTTATCAGTGTGCTTGTAAAGCTGAGTGCTTGCAGTGCCAGGCTGCACAAGTATAAGCAGCAACATTCTAACCTAGCAGGGCTGCATGTGCAACAAGCAGCAGCACTCTAACCTGCTTGTGCACAGCATGCTGAGCCTGCAGTGCAGGCCCTGCACCACTGGTGCATGATGCAGTCCAGTTGGTCCTGAATCAAGCACTTGATCAGCAGCATATAAAGGTTTCCACCATGCTTTGAACTTCATCAGAGAGAACCTGACATATGTGTGGCGGATTCTCTGCCAGTGCCTTTGCCAGGTGCTTGTCCGTGGTATTCGGCTGCGGCGGTACAAACCGGTTCAAGATGCTCATCAGCTATAATGTACTTTTCCAGAAATAAATAATGGAATGTTGAACGACGACGCAGTCACTTCAGTGCCGTCTCATTGACGAGTTGAACTAGCTGACCGGTGCAAGCTCCGAACTTGAGGTGATGGGCGCATGGACATGTGCGCGTGCATGGAGTCATTTGGCAGCATTTGACACAAGAAGGGGTCATTCGGAGTCTTTTCGTTCAAGTATGTCTTCACTAGGTCTGTAACATGTCAATCCCACAGAGATCTGGCTCGCGAACTGCTGCCACAGGGCCGACGCGCAGTTTGAATTCCCCAACACTTCAATTTGTGAGCGGTAAACACCGATTGCGGTATGCTGTGCTTCGTCTGGCTGGACCTGGTCTCGTTCTCTGTTTGTGTGTTCGCAATTGCTGGTCTTGCACGTAAACCTACGACTTATGGCATGGAAGCATTTGTAGCTCTGAGTCTGGCCTCTCCTTGACGTGCAGCAAAGAGGCATAGCATGCAAGCGGGCAGTGCATGCTTGTTATCCAGCAGAACCACTGCCTCCAGCGATGTAGTTACACGATCTTCGTGTCGGGGCCAACACCTGCGCCCTAGGCACCTGTTGGCAGGTCTACAGCAGCAGCAGCAGCAGCAGGCAGTGTTGCAGGTATGTCTTCAGGGTCAGTGGCAAGGACAGCCTGCTGGTAGTCCCCCTTAAACTAGACCATAACGCTTCGCTGAGCATGCATAGTTCTATTTAAAGCCAAGATGAGCCCAGCTCTGCGCATGTGGTTGTCTTTGCTCTGACTACAGGCGCGGCTATCTTCTGCACCAAGCAACACAGCAGCTTCAGCAGCATCGTGGCAGCATACTGCCTCCGTCCTGGAGCCAGGGGTGCAGCTGGACGTACAAGACCTGCTGCGCGACCAGCGACACTGCAGCCATGCAGCAACAGGACCTGCCAACGGCAGCAACACAGCCAGTGACGCAGGCCTGAAGGACTGCATGTGTAACGGGCATGCACACAGCCCAAGCACGAGCACAGCTGCTAGCAGCAGCAGCACCAGCAGGTACCTAGACACCCTAGCTGACAGCAGGAGCAGCACCAGCTCTGATTCAGGGTGCCAGCACCACCAACAGCATAGTAGATTAGGCAGCTTGGCGGAAGTGCTGGCGGCAGCAGGCGCTGCTGGCAGCAGCAGTGACAGTGCACATGCAGACAGCAGCTTGGGACCCGAAGCTGGTGCTGTGCCTGCCGTATCTTCACTCAATGGAGCTGCTGCACCAGCTGCAGCGGCGCGCAGCAGCATCAACGGCACAAGCAGGAAGCAGAAGCATAGGAGCCTGCAGTTATCAGGCAGCGAGCAGCAGCAGCAGTGGCAGGTTGTGCAGGTAGCAGGTGCAGTGCCAGAGCAGCAGCAGCAGCAGCACTGGCAGCCTGAGTGCTTCCTAGATGTTGCAGCAGATCATGAGCAGTATGTAGCTGATCACTTGCCCTGGCAGCAGGGGCAGCAGCAGCAGCAGCAGCAGCTCCCTGAGATTGCAGCTCTACGTGTTTATGAGGTGCCGCAGCAAGCGCATGCACAGCTGCAGCAGCTGCAGCAGGTGCTGGAGCAGCAGGAGCTGACCAGTCACCCTGACCAGCCACAGCAGCGGCCATCGCACCAACAGCAGCACCTCAGCATGGCCAGCATGCAGCAGCACCAGCAGCGGCAAGCCCTCCAGCAGCAGCAACAGCCCCTGCTGCTGCAGCAGCAGCAGCAGCAGCAGCACCACCACCACCTGCATTGGCAGCACCAGGCTCGCCTGCAGCAGGCGCAGGCCTCCCAGTGGCTGTCGTGTCGCCTTGCTGCCGCTGCCAGCTGGCAAGAGGTTCGCCTGCTGCTGGACGAGGCCGAGGGCGGGCCCGGCTGGCTGCCCCAGCACGTGGTGCTGCTGCTGGTGCGGCTGGACCAGCTGCTGCTGCTGGCACCGGGGCTGGGCGGCGCTGCCGTGCCTGGCTTGAGGCACGAGCAGGCGGAGTACGTGGAGCTGGTGCAGAGCCTGGTGAGTGGGTGGGGCGTGAGCGCAGTGACGCGGGTGACGCGGGTGACGCGGCCTGGGCTGCGGCTGGGGCAGGCAGTCTCAAGTGCTTGGTGACCCCAGCATCAGGTGCCCCTGGTTGGGCATGTGCTGCTGCACAGCCCGGCGAGTGCGGGTGTTTCGGGTGCTCCACTGGCGGCGCACCTGTGCCCACTGGCAGCGATGCATCAGCCGTGTGAGCTGCTGGTGGCGGCTGGACGGCAGCAGCAGGAAACAACTGCGCGGCTGCGCGTGCCTGCAACCTCTCAGCGAGGCTGTAGCCCATTGCATGCCTGAGCTATGCTCACACCCTGTCCTGCCGTGTGCGCCTGTGTGCGCCCTGCTGCCGCCTCTCCCTGCCCACCTGCAGCTGCGCATGGCGGGCCGGCACCTGCAGCAGCTTGGGCAGGCCGACCTGCCGCCGCTGCTTGCCGCTGCCGCGCGGCTGCCACTGGTGCGCGTGTCGCGGCCGTGGTGTGTGCGCGTGATGACGCGCGCCCACCACACCATGCACAGCGCCAGCCCCGGCGCCATGGCCACCCTCACCTGGGCCCTGGCCAGGCTGGGCGTGAAGTTCAGGGCGGACTTCACGGCGAAGCTCTTGCAGGAGTTCAAGGCCAAGATGCACGGCGCAGGCCCCAGGGCGCTCGGCGTGATGGCGCACGGGCTGGCGGGTGTCGGCGTGCGGCCGGACGGCCTGTGGGTCGGGGTGTACCTTGACAGGGTGCAGCGGGAGCTGCCGTGGTTCAGCGGGCGCGACCTGGCGATGTGCCTGTGGGGGTTGGTGCAGCTGAGGTGCGCCTGCTGCTGCTGCTGCTGTGGCGGCGCGGTGCTTGACAGCAGCTGGACTGAAGTTGGGTGCAGCACCTGACCATTGCCACTGTGCACAAAGCTGTCCTGGCAGTACTCAAGTCACTTCACTGCGTTGGCAGCTGTCGTGAATCGGCGGGTGCTGTTTGGTCCAACTCGTAGTGGATCAGTAAATTGCCAATCCCAAGCTTGTCGCCTTGCTGATGTTGCACGTGCCGCTTTGCTGGTGTCGCACTTGTCACCTTGCTGATGTGTGCTGCTGCGCTACGCGTCAACCTGCGCTGCTGCAGGCATTCTGTGCCTGCCCCGCTGCTGGTGGCAGCACTGGTGCACCTCACCACCATACTGCCGCAGTGCAGCAGCCATGAAGCCACTCTGGCTGTGTGGGCACTCGGCAAGCTGGGGCACACCTTCGGCGGCAGCAGCAGCAGCAGCAGCAGCAGCAGCACTGGCAGCAGCAGCAGCCAACCGACACCGGCTGCAGGGAGCAGCAGCACCGCCAGTATTAGCGGAAAACAGCAGCAGCAGCAGCAGCAGCAGCAGCAGCAGCAGCAGCAGCAGCAGCAGCAGCAGCAGAGGCGCAGCAAGCAGGAGTGGTGGCACGGTGGCTTGGGCAAGCAGCAGCGGCGACTGCTGGCTGGCCTCAAGCCGAAGCTTGCAGGCATGTCGGGGCGGGACCTGGTCACGCTGCTGTACGGGCTCGCGCTGCAGCACAGCACCCCGCCTGCTGCCTGGCGGGCTGCTGCACTGGCGGCTGCGCTGAAGCGCATGCACCAGCTTGACGGCCAGGGCCTGTCCAACCTGCTGTATGCGCTGGGGCTGCTGAAGTGGCAGCCGGGCAGGCAGTGGCAGGCGGCCTTCTGGGACGCACTGGTGGCGCAGGTGCAGCTGCCACAGCAGCAGCCGGCACAGCAGCAGCACGGCAAGGCCAGACCACGGCGGCAGCAGCAGCAGCAGCAGCAGCAGCAAGGCGCGGTGTCAGGCTGGCCTGCTGCAGGCCTTCAAGCCTCGGCTCAGGCTGGAGGGCTGTCAGGGACTGTGTCAGGACCAGTGCCCCACGCCCAGCCCGGCTTTGTGCCTCGCACCTGGGAGCTGCTGCTGGAGGGGCAGCGCCTGCTGGGCTGGCAGCTGCCACTGCAGCAGCTGCAGCTGCTGCAGCGCCATGGGCAGCTGCACAGGCTGCGGCAGGCACGGCTGGGCAGCTGGGCACGGCAGGCAGGGCTGAGCGCAGCAGCGGCTGCAGCGTCAGGGGCAGCACCGCTGCAGCCTGCGAGCCAGCGCAATGCTGGCCGCCCGCCAAAGCCACGGCAGCACCAGCAGCAGCAGCAGGAGCAAGCCGCCGATGCACAGCAGAAAGAATATGTTCAGCAGCAGCAACAGCAGCTTTCGTCCAGTAGAAGCAGCAGCAGCAGTGGGCGCAGGGCGCTTGGCAGTGTTTCTGTGCAGCAGCTGCGTGTGCTGCCTCCTGTGCAGCTGCCAGCAGCACGGCCACCAGCGCAAGGCGCCTGCAGTGCAGCAGCTGGGCAGGGTTTCCAGGCTTGACACAGCGGGGCGGCCTTGGGCATGCTCGTGGGTGTCACAACAACGTTCGTGTGTGTTGCTGTGCGGCTGTGGCACGCGGCATGCGGCTGGTGTGCGGCAGAAGTGTCGACCATGTAAAAGAACAGATTTAACGGCTCCTGGGCTCCAGGTAAATGCAAAACGACATACCTTCAAAGCAATGCTTGACCAGGAGCGGCCCGCTCAAGCTCTCCATGTAACATCTGATTCGTGTTGCGTCGGGTGCGGCGGCAGCGCACAGGGCTGTCTGTGCAATGTGATTGGCCGGCAAGCATGTGACACAACCCAGCACGGCGCGCCGTGGCACTGCATGCGTCATGATCATCACATGATGTGGGCCGCCGGCAGGAGCCTGTGCAGCTGTGAGCTGCCATGCTGTGAGTGGTGTGCATGCATGCATTGCCGAATTACCGAATTACCAAAGTAGGGCCACTGGCCACCCGCAAAGAGCCAAACAAGGCTCATGGGGTCCACAAAACTCAAAAGAAGACCATCAACCGGAAGAAACGGCAACCTCAACAATTGCAACTGTGCAGCCTGCCAGCCTCGGAGGCGTACCGCCAGCGCACGGCTCTGCCACTCAGCAGGGTGGCATGTTGCGCATGATGCACGACGGGCTGGCTGCTGGCTGCTACACGCCGTGCAGGCCAGTGGCTTGGCGCCGCGCACGAGCAGCAGCGCAATCCCTCCACGCAACAGCGCCCCACATATTCCCTAGACGCACGCACAGTACTGTGCAGGCCTTGCCGTCTCACGCGGAGTTACATGCCCAGTGGGCCACTGCATCAAGGGGATTCATTCCAAACGTCCGTTCAGCTACACGTGCACGCACTCAAGAACCGCAAGCAGCAGTGGATTGGCTGGGCTCGCAGCGCCGCTGCGAATCATGGCATGATGGGCGGGCACCCCACGCGTGACTCACGCAGCAGGTGCCGTCAGAACGCCGACAGCACTTCAAAGTGATGTTCAAAGCAGCAAGCGCGCCACAGCGCAGCCGTTCACCAGCATCAACACCCCGAGGTGTAGAGCTCTAGACAGCATACCACCACTACACATGCTAGTGAAAGCACTCCATGCAACAGCAACACCACACTGTCCAGTGACGGAATAGTTGCAATAGCAACACCCCTGGCACGACCGCCAATCCGTCTTAAGCTATGGACGGCTCAGTGCCTACGAGACAAAGCAACCCAGGAACCATACAAATGAGATATAATCTGCTTCTCACAACAGCTGCACCAGACAAGCAGGTTGCAGCTGCTGCGACGTCAGCAGTGTGCCTTGAGCCGCTGCGGCGCGTGCCCTGTGGCGGAGCCACGGCATGTGAACAGATGACAGGCCTGCAGCAGCCAGCGCCTGCTGGATGCAGTACTGGCGTTTGAGGCATTGGGCGAGGCACAACATGCAGAGCATGTGCAGCGGGTGCATCACCCATTGCCTGCCTCGTTGACCCTTCCAGGCATGTGATCAAGTGCATCAACCCACACCCACCACGCCACACGCACTGCTTATTGCAGAGACAGCTGCCTGCAAGTACAGGCCGCAATCCCAACTGATTATACCATGATATATGAACGAATCTGTTGACTTCAACAGCGGCTGCAGAATTTGCACCAGCACGCTACCGGCAATGAGAGCTGAGCGTCGCAGCTGACCACACGGCGGCTGCAGCCCCCTGGCTGGTGGCACGGACGACAAAAAATGCTCCTTGTGCATGCTGCATGGAAGACCAGCATGCGTGTGTGCCGGCACCACCTGCCACTTGAAGCAGACCAACCAAGGCCGACAGCAGCAGCCTGAGGTCTCCTTCACGTCCACGCCAGCATTGCATGCAAGTTCAACTTGAACTTCGCTCTTGAAGAGCGAGGAAAGCTTGTGATTTGTGCTGCTCAACACCAGTGGTCTCTCTCTGCGCTTTGCTGGTCAGCAAACAGCGGTGGCAATCTGCAGCAGCATGGACGCCACCCGGGGCCGCTGCTGCGTGCGCCGCCGGCCCCACCAGGAGCCTGCAAGGAGGCCGCCGCAATGACCAAACGGCAGCGAAGAGCATGCAACGCCAACCGCCAAATATCAGTAACATGCCATGCACGATTGCCGCCGCGGCCACCACCACCACTGTGGCACCCAGAGGTGCATTCTGCAGGATTGATGAACTGCAGAAGGCACACGACACTTGCTGCACATCACCACTGAGTGCCCTGCCAGCAGGACGCAAGCTGGCCACGCCGCACCCCCTGCCCCTGGCACCCCTCCCTCGACCAGCGCACAGCCAGCCACCAAGCCCTTACGTCAATCCTGCCCATATGCACTGCTGCGATGCATGACGGCACAATCACCTCCATTATGCAACATACAACATACCACCAGTGGTTCTGCTCAAGGCTGCTGCTCCATTGTTTGAACAGTTCATGCTCGTTGCTGCCGCCGCCACGCATGCGCCAGGCGGCCACCGCCGAATGCATCCCACTGCACGCCTCCTGGGCGACCCATGCGTGCAAATAAGTTGGCATGCTACTGGCAGGGACTGCCGCAAGCCTGTCGCCATGCACGACAGCGTCCCCCCCCCCCCCCCCCCCCCCCCCCCGCATGAGCCGCTGCTCAGGTGCGCCGCTGCTTCTTGTAGTTGCGCGCGATGACGGCCATCAGCTCCTCCCGCGTGCACGGCTTGCTGAGGTGGTCGTCGGCGCCAGCAGACAGGCTGTCCTCAACGCCGTGCGCAGCCACCTGACGCAGCAGCAGCAGCAGCACGCACAAGCAGGCAACGGCGACAGAGCAGCAGCAGCACAACTTGCCGGAGAGCATTGAGGGCAACAGCAGTGGTGATTTGTAAGGGCAAAGACAATTTCGAGCACGCAGGCGACGCTTGCTGCATAAGAGCACGGCGAGTGCTAGGTTGGCCTGCTGGACCTGCTGGCTGCGCTGAGTGCAGAGTTGCACACAACGCTGTTGCTGTGGCGAAGCTGTGCTGAGTGCCTAGCATCATGTTTCCTCATGTCAGTGTGGCGGGGGGTCGTCTTTCAAACTTCTGCCGCTGCACTGCAATGCATCGCCTGCTCGCCGCTGCCCGGCTGGCCTGGCGGGCGGCAGCAGGCATGGCGCCACTGCTGCCCCCGCTGTCAGTGCAAGACCCCACCGAACAAGAACAAGCTGCTGAATGCGCCGGCAGTGCATTGCAAAGCCAAAGCAATGCGGATATGTAGACGATGGGTGTGGGCCACTGCCCAAGCACAGGCCCCCACCTGTGCGGTGAGCATGACGATGGGCAGGTGCAGCCCGCTGCCAGCCATGGCAGCACGGATGCGGCGGCACGTCTGCAGCAGCAGCAAAACAGAGCAGCAAGGTCAAAGCCTGTCGAACCAGAGTGCAGCATGCAGGCGGGGCTCACTGTGGTGTGGTGCCCATGCGCTAGGCCTCCACAGCCCCGCACACTGCCGCCCATAGGCCCCACACGCACACAAGCACGCTGCTGCTGCGCAACGTGCAGCAAAGCTGTGGACGGGCTTGGCCAGCGGCAAAGCATGCTGTGCCGCTGGCAACGGCTGCGCCTCACCTCCCTGCCGTCCATGCCCGGCATTGCCACCTGCAGCAGCAGCAGCAGCAGCAGCAGCAGCAGCAGCAGCAGCAGCCGTGTGCTCAGCCCCAAACTCAAACCAGGACTGATGCAGCAGTGCCCGTTGTCCATCTGAAACGGCGTCCGTGTGCGCCGCACAGCAACTGCAGCGCACCTCCTGCTGGCACACGCACGGCGACGCACAGCACAGGCTGGTGGCAAGGCGTGCACAGCACCAGCATGCACAGCTGCTGTGAGATTTGATTTGAGCAGCAGCGGATCACATCGGTTGTTCCTGTAACAAGGCCGACCGCCTGCAGGCCACGCATCCACACCGACAGCGCAGTGGCGACCCCCAGGGCGCGGCCTGCGCGCCCCGCAGCAGGCCGCAGGCGACAGCAGCCGTGGTGGCGCCACTCACGTCCAGCAGGATGAGGTCTGGCAGCAGCTCGCAGGCAGCTAGGAAGGCGAGCGTGGCGGCCCCGCTCATCACGTGCACCAGGCTGAAGCCGGCAGCCTCCAGCAGCAACGACAGCACCTGCAGCCACCAGCAGCAACAGCGGCACCGGAGACTTTGGCACAGCCGCAGCGCAATTCAGCAGCATACGCTGCATGCCCCGCCGCAGTGACAGGCGCCCACCCATGGAGACAGCCGCTGCCACGCAGACATGGTTCAATGTGACGAACCGCGTGCCAGCCGCATCTGCATCAGCCTCACCAGGGGCCTGCTGCTCACCCAACCCTTGCTGCCAGCGTGTGCACGGCTGCCCATCCGCTGCGCACCGCGGCTGGGGTGGCCCACCAGCAGGCACCAGCAGCAGCAGCAGCAGCAGCAGCGCAGTCACCCGCCGCACCTGGGTGTGCCCCGACCACCACACCACACCCTTTCCCCAAGCACCACAACGCAACAGCCCACCCTGCCAGCACGCAGGCGGCGCCCCCGGCCCACTGCACCTGCCCCCGCAGTGACAGCTGCCCCACGCCCGTGCTGCCTGCCAGTCATGGCGCAGCCGTGGACGGCACGCATGCTCAACCCTCAACCCTCCCAAGGCACCCCCCACCCACCTGGTGGTTCACCGTGTCATCATCCACCACCAGCAGCTGCACGCGGGCCCCCTGCTGCGCCTGGCTGTGGAACTGCGTGGCGGGGATGCTGCTGCGCACGCGCGGCGCCTGGGCAGCGCCGCCGCCGCCGCCGCCGCCGCCGCCGCCGCCCCGCAGCACCTCCGGCAGCGCCGCCCTGAACGCCGCGTCCTGCTCGTCGGCCAGCACCCACGCCACGTCGCTGGGCCTGCCGGCAAGCGGGCTCGCCAGCAGCGGCTGCCGCAGCGCCCGGCCCCCCGACCCCGCCTGTTCGTCTGCGCCGCCATCCTCAGCCACCCCGTCCCAGCCGCCGGCGCCCGCACAGCCGGCAGAGCCCGCCGCGTGCCTGCTGCCGCTGCCCAGCCCCGCGGCCGTCAGCCCGGCAAGCTCCGCCGCCAGGCTGCTCATGTCTGCCGCGCCGACGGCGGGCGCGCTGCCCCTGCGGCCGCCGCCGCCCGTGGACGCGGCAGCCGAGTAGCTGGCGGCGACGGCCGCGCTGCCCATCGCCAGCACAGCCTGCCGGTCAGTCAGCAGCCGCCGCTGGCCGCCGCCGCCGCCGGCGACGCTGTGCGCCCCGACACCTGGCCGGACAGCTGCGCCTGCACCGGCGCCTGCGCCCACACCCGCAGCTGCTCTGACGGCGGCGGCGGCGTCTGCAGCAGCAGCACTGCCGGCCAGCTCATCTGCTGCTGCTGCTGCTGCACCCCCTGCCGCTGCCGCTGCCGCTGCCGCCGCTGCAGGTGTGTACAGCGGCAGGCTGAATGTGAAGGTGGTGCCGCTGCCGACCACGAGCTGGCTGTGATGGTGCCGCCCATCGCCTCCACCAGCTGCTGCACGATGCTGAGCCCCAGCCCCAGCCCGCGCTGGCTGCGGCTGACGTCAGCATGCACCTGCGGCGACAGCAGCGGCGCGAGGTTGGGGCCGGCGGCCTCGGACGGCGGCGCGGTCCACCCCCCCCCCACACACACACGGCAGCGGTGTGGTGCTCTGGCGAGGTGACATCGATACCACGGCGAGAGAGTGCGCGAGCCATCCCATGCTGTGCATCGACGGCAGCTGCATGCACCCTGCCACACTGCAACCGTCGGAGACCCAGGTGCCTCGCTCCACATGTGACCACTCCTTCACAAAGGCCGGGATGCATGCACCCCCTGCTTGATGTGTCCTCTTGTTCAGTATTGTCACATGCTGGGTCAGGTTCAGGCGCACTACACCCTGCCCACCAGCCTCACACACTGCCTGCAGCTCTCTGAGCCGCGCAGCCGTTGGGCCTGAGGCGGGGCCCCGGCTTGCAGTGCAGCCAGCCAGAGGGGTGCATTGCTTGGCTGGTGCAGACGCTGCCCCTGCAACCCCACAACTGCGGCCACCATGCCTGCAACGCGACGCCGGCTCAGGCAAGGTGTGGTAGGCACTTGCTGGCTGGCCCCGAGAGTGGCGCGGGGGATGCCCGGCTGTGGCGGCGCCTGCCACTGCAGCCCGCACCTGCTCAAAGGCCCCAAACACCGCCTGCAGCTTGTCCTCGGGGATGCCCAGCCCGGTGTCCTCCACAGACACCAGCACAACCTCCTGCAGCCCGCCACCGGCACCAGCAGCAGCGCCACCGGCGGCAGCAGCAGCAGCGCCGCCGCCGCCGCCGGCCTTGAGGTGTGCCCCGCCGCTGCTGCTGGGCCTGCTGCCGGCCTGCTGCCGGCGTTGCTGCCGCTGCCCGGATGCGGCTGCCTGCCGATGCGCGCGCTGATGGTGATGGTGCCCGCCTCCGTGAACTTGACAGCGTTGCTGACCAGGTTGTTCAGCACCTGCAGCAGCAGGGCAGGGGGCAGCGACAGCGGCAGCCAAGGTGGTCCCCAGTCCCCAGAGCCAGGGGCCAGCGTGCACGCACGACCAGCTGCAGCGCCAGCAGGCGCGCCGCCCGACACGAGCAGCAGCTCCAGCTCAGCAAGCACGTCGCAAGCATGCGCAGCAACGCTGCAACAAAACCATGTGGTGCAAAGAGGCGCGGCACGTCGGCACCACAACTGTGGAGTCGGCGTCACTCGCATGCTACGTGTGTTTGCACGACTGCCATACCGGCACCGCATGTGTGGTGGTGTTGGTGGCGCGCTGCCGTTTACCCCCCCCCCCCCCCCCACACACACACACCTGCACGATCCTGTCAGCGTCGCCCAGCACCGCCAGGTCATGCGGCACGCGCGTCACCAGCCGCAGCTGGCGGTCACGCAGCTGCAGCAGCAGCAGCAGCAGCAGCAGCAGCAGCCGCAGCCAGGCAGCAACCAGGCAGCACAGAGCACATGAGCTCAGGCACATCAGGCACGGCAGACGCGCGCTGCAGCTCAAGGCACACCGCCGACGGCCTGCGGGCCGCAGCCACAGCCACCTGCTCTGCCCGTGCTGAACCAGCGCCGCACAACGGCCGCGTGGCATATCTCCCGCAGCATGCCTGCTGCACTGCCAGAGCTCCCACACAACAGCAGCAGGCAGCAGGCAAGCACGGCGTCCATTGCATGCGCGCCGTTCAGCGCACACCAACAGGCAGCAGCGTGGCCGGCAGGCGCACCAGGGGCCTGCTGATGTCGGCGACCTCCTCCAGCAGGGGCCGCAGCACCACGCGCGCGCGCGCCAGCACAAAGCGGCGGTGCTGCAGCGCGGCCGCGTCCAGGATGTCGTTCACCAGGCTCAGCAGCCGCAGCCCTGGCGCGCGTGCAGCGCAACACACAACGCGTCAGGCAGCGGGCACAGTGGCGGGTGCCGCGCGTGTGGTACGAGTGGCCGGCTGACTGCCCTGGCAGCGTTGCGGCGGTGAACGCTCGCAGGGGCGTGCTTTGGCAGCAGCTCGGACAGCAACTTGCCTCTGCGCATGTCGCCTGACATTGCCCGCTCGTGGTGTGCTCATGCGTGGCTGCTGCAAGCAGCGAGCCATCCAGCGCACCCGCCAGGTACACACCAGCCCTGGCAGCACATGACTTGGCGCAGCCCGACACGCCATGCACAGCATGCAGCCCAGCCTGCGCCGCTGCCGCGGCTGTGGCCTGCCCTGCGCGGCCGGTTCACCTGAGGTGCGGATGAGCGCCAGCTGCTGGCGGGTGGCGGGCGGCAGCACGTGCGGCGCCCCGGCCGCGCCAGCCTGCAGCGCCAGGCCGTTGTTGTGCAGCGCAGCCTCGGACAGCCCTGCGGGGGCGGCGGCAGGCGGCAGCAGCCGGCACAAAGGCCGCATGTCTGTGCGTGCGAGACTGTGCGGCGGCCTGCCGGGCGCAGCAGCCTCCGGCTGCGCTGCTGCTGGCGGCCGCCACGCCCGCCAATCCACACCGCCACACCCCACCGGACGCACGCACAGCCGGCAACAGCCAGACAGGACGGAATGCATATGCAAGCAGTGCATTGTGAGACACCGCAGAGCAACCAGCCTCGTCCGCGGTTGGCGTGCTGCATGTCATAATTTGCCGGCTGGCCAGCCCCCAGCAGGGGCAGCTGTCAGCCCAGGTGCAGGGCCGGCGGCCAAACGCGCCTGCAGGCCAGCCACAGCCGCCCCAGCGCTGGGTGCAGCAGCCAGCCTGCGGCGCTGTGTGCAGGAGCCAAGCAGGCGCTGCAGCCGGGCAGCCGGGCAGCCGGCCGCGCCGCGGCGCGCGCACCTATGATGCCGTTGAGTGGCGTGCGCAGCTCGTGGCTGACGCTGCTCATGAAGGCGTCCTTCTGCGCCACCAGCTGCTGCAGCTCGCCGATCAGCGCCTGCTTGGACTGCGCCTCGATGCTGCGCATCAGCGCCAGCCGTCGCATGTCGCGCGCGACAAAGTTGCTGAACAGCAGCACCGTGGAGATGAGGATCTGGCAGCAGCGCCGGCAGCCAGCAGCAGCAGCAGCACGCAGCAGCAGCAGCAGCAGCAGCAGCAGCAGCAGCAGCAGCAGCAGCAGCAGCCAAGGACAGGTCAACCCATGTTTTGCACAAGGTGGTTGCGCAGTGGCTCATTGACATGCCGACTGACGTGATGCCCGTCACTCGCAACAACCCACAGCACACGCGCCCGGCCCTGCCGGCCCGCACCGCCCACCGCCACCCCCACCCCTGCCGCACCTCCCCACGCCCACCCCGCGCCGCCGCTGCAGCCCACAAGCGCGCAGCCCGCCGCTGTGCCTGCGCCTGCCTGGACAACTACACCGCACATGCACAGCGAGCTGCGGCACAGGAAGGACTGCAACAGCCGCCCCCCACCCCCCACCCCCCCACACAGCCCGCCCCCCCCCCCCCCCCCCCCCCCCCACCTTTGAGGCCAGCTCGGCCCACAGGTAGGCCGCCTCCTCCTGCGCAGGGCTCAGCATGCCAAACGCGGCCGCGTCCCACACCACGCCAAACGAGCCATACGTCACCTGCAGCAGCAGCAGCAGCAGCAGCAGGAAGCAGCAGCAGCAGCAGGACGACGCAGCTGTCAGCAACGCCACACGCAAGACAGCAGAGGACCACCAGCAGCAGGAGCTGCGTCCTGCATGCGGGCTTGCACCAGATCCAGCGGCTTAAGCTGTGCTGAAAGCTGCACCTTGCAGTGGGTGCGCAGCCACACCAGGGCGCCCCCCACTGGCATGCCAGCAGCAGCTGTGAGTACTCGCCCCGCAGCCTGTGCTGGCGCCCTCACCAGCGTGGACGCGTACACAAAGGACGCGATCCTCCTGCTGTACTGCTGTGACAGCCTGTGGGTGACAGCAGGGAGCAGCAGCGGGCAGCAGCAGCAGCAGCAGCAGCAGTGGTAGGCGTCAGCGGGTGCCAAGTGCCTGCGCTGTGCGCCAGCCTGACCCCAGCAGCCACCCACACGTCGCCAGCACAAGTGCCTTCGCTGCTGCCGCCAGCTGCAAGCCGTCCGCATTTGCCGCAACACGCACATCAACTGCCGTTGTTGTGTCGACACTCGTGCACCAGTGCGCGCGTGCGTGCCCTGCAGCTGAGCCATGATGAGAGGGACCCGCAGCCAGGTTTTGAGTGCTGCCTTGATTAGTACAGGCTTGCACAAGCTGGGTGAGCAGTCAGTCAAGACGTGGGCGCCAGCCGCGCAGCTGCGCCCCGCTCCCGCGCTCACTCCTGTAGGCCCGTGTGCAGGAACACCAGCACAGGGACCAGCGCAATGTGCACACACGCACCCAGCAGCACTGCAGCAGCACAGCGCAGCGGGTGACGGCAGCAGCCGGAGTCAGCCTTCCCAGTGGAACACGCGCAAGCACGCAGCTGGGGGAATGCAGGTCGAGCATGCGCCAGGCGAGCAGGGGGCTGCTGCACCAGCTGCTCGTCCCCTTTGGTGTTAACAGCTTGCTGCCACGTCCTGGCCTCGCATGCCTGCTGCTGCTGCTGCTGCCGCTGCTGCTGCTGCTGCTGCTGCCTGCTGCTGCTGCCGCTGCTGCTGCTGCTGCCGCTGCCTGCCTGCCTCAGAACATGCGCCTCCAGCTGTCACTCTGGCTGTGGCTGTGCCTGCAGCCCCCCCCCCCCCCCCCCCACCTTGCGTCACGCCGCCGGACAGCTGTGCCACTGCGCCCAGGCCCAGCTGCGCTTCATGCAGCAGGATGATGCTGTACATCTGCGATGGGGGGGGGGGGGCAGCAACCAAGGCGCGGCAGCAGGCAGCAGGCAGAGCTGCATGATGCGGTGGGGCGGTGGGCGGTGCGTCGTGTCACGGCCACGCCGCGAGCTGTGCGGCACAAGAGCAGCATCACGGCTGCTCATGGCGGCCGCCCCACTGCCTGCATGCTGGTAGCTCACGTCACACGCGAGTGCTGCCTGTGCTGCTGTGGTGCGCAGCTGCACGCGTGGCTGCTGCCCGCTGCGCGGCTGCTGGCGGCACTGGCGCTGGTGCGTGCGCAGCTGCTGCTGTTGCTGCGGGGGCGGCGGCGGGGGCGGCGGCGCTGCAGGGTGGCGGCCCCGCCGGCGCTGCCATGTGCTGCGCCTGGCCGCACCTGCTGCGTGGTGATGCTGTTGGACACGCTCTTGATGAGGTACAGCACCGCAGGCGTGGAGTGCATCCAGCACACGTAGCGCTGCAGGTTCACGCTGCAGGCAAGCGCAGCGACAGCAGCAGCAACGCGGCCAGGCTGTTGGGACATGCGCATGGGTGTGTCTCACCGCGGCTGTGCGGGCACTGGCAGGGGCCGTATGCACTGCGCCACAGGCGCAGCATGCCGCCGCGGTGAAGGGCACGCGCTTCAAGCCGAGGCTGTCCGGCCTACGCTCCAACACGGCCATCACGCAGCAGGCGCGCGGCGTGGCGAGCAGGGTGCTGTGTGAGTGCATCGCTGTGTTGCAGCAGCTGGTCAAGCACAGCTGCGCGTGTCGGCGCTGCAGCGTGCCAAGGCAGCTGGAAACAGCTGCTGCAACACTTCACACCACCACCACCACAACAACAACAACACCACCACCAACACCGCCGCCACCGCCACTGCTGCTGCTGCCGCTGGTGTGTGCTGCCGCTCACAGCTTGCCGCTGGCTGTCTGCACCACCACCGCCTTGCCGGTGGCCATCAGGACGCTGGACAGGAAGGGCAGGCCCTTGATCCAAGCAGGCAGCAGCGTCAGCTCAAGCCGGCTGGAGTTCCCATAGAAGGCCACTGCCAGCACATCCAGCACAAACGCTGTGCCAAAGGCAGCGCAGGACAGCAGGTGGTAGCTCAACGGCACCTGCAGCAGCAGCAGACGTGCAGCAGCTGCTTCGCGACAGCAGAGCCTGCGCGCGAATGTGTGCTGCTTCTGGTTTAGTGCGGCATGCGGGTGTCTCTTGCTGTGTGCAGGCAGGTCGTGTGACGTTGCAGCTTAGGGGCACAGCGGCAGGCGCATGACTCTAAGGCTGCAGCCATGCATCAGCGCTGAGCTTGTGACCATGAGCGCTGCCGCGAATGCTTAGCCAGTTGGTGAGAAGCAGACGTGCACGCGGAGGTGGAGCCACAAGGTGGTGGCCACAAAGCAGGCAAGCGACACCAAAGAGCTCGGCGGGGACACAGATGTAGCTGATGCTGATGCCACCGCTGCTATGCTGCTATGTTGCTGCTCCTGCTGCTGCTGCTGCTGCTGCTGCTGCTGCTGCTGCTGCTGCTGCAGCACACCTGTGAGCGCCAAGCTTCTGCCAAGCCAGGCCCTCCCAGCAGTTGGTGCAGCAGTAGGGTTGCTGATGCATACGAAAGCACCAGGTGTCTGCACAACAGGCGAAGATATGCAAATCATCATCGTTGGGTTGCCTTGTCTGCATCGCGAGTTCAAAACTGCTGCTCCACGTGCTGCTCAGTGCTCCAGCTTACGTGAACCACGAAAGATTCAGGGGCTCAGTTCGAATCAATGAGCCTCTCATCTCGGTGGGACGCTTTACCACCGCTCATCGGCAGATGGGGGCTGCACGAGCCAGTTTGATCACAGAAAATCCGGCAAGAACGAACAGCTAAAATACATATCTCGACTTCACACTTCAAATGTTGCGAACGTAGCCCACTGGGTCATCATCCTGCGCTTTGTTAGATCGTACTTTTGTCACCCCTTCAAAATGCCGGACAGATGTCTTACAGGTGGACGCCTCAGGGATTGTGCAAGCCTACGTCATTTACCTGCAAAGCGCTGAGCGGTTCCGAATACGTATGACCTGCCGACAACAGATGACAACAGCAAGGGATAAGCACATGCTATGCTAGCCCTAACAAATATGATGAGCCAGCTGCAGCCCTGATTGGCGAACGCGTATGGCTTGCCAACATAACAAGATGCACATGCAAACATTCCAATGTATGCAGAGGGGCGAAGGATAATCAATGCGGCAGTGTTGCCCGTGCAAAACGTTGCGCATGCCAGCGCCCATTCTGCGCCCGTTCTTTGACAGTACTAGTGCTGATTGTGTCAACAACTTTGATCAAACTCAAAGTCAACTGCATGCGCTGCCTCATGTGCTCCCCCCCCCCCCCCCCTCATTCGCCATCACCCAGCACTACAGGCCTGGGCTCAGCAGGCATACCCCTGCCACCGCCAGCAGCACCCCGTGCGGCACCACTGGATGCAGGCGCATCCACCCCCCTGCCACCGCCGCTGCTACCAGCGCCACCCTTCCAGGTGCAGATGCGCCCCCAGGTGTCGTTGGTGCCCCACACGCCCCTGCGCAGGCACTCCAGCTGCAGGATCTGGCTGTGGTCGATGAACAGGTTGACCTCGGGTCCCCAGGTCTTCACGTACCAGGAGAACACGGCAGGCTCGGCAGCCTCAAACATGACGTGCTGGGGGCCGACCTGCCGCGGCGGCGCGGAGGGGGGTGGGGGAGGTGCCATGCGCATGCAGGGCAGGAAGTGCAGGCAGGAGTGGCTCCTGCTGCGTAAGAACTCCTTACGTACATTGGAGTGGGCAATGCCAAGGACTGTTGCGTAATGCGCACTTTGGTGCTAGCATGTGCCGTCCAGTGCGGGGCGCCAGCGCCCAGCAGCTGCACTGCTGCTGGTCCACAGCCGGGGCCCTGCCGCGCAGCGCAGGTGCCACGGCGCGCCTCGCACCTCAGCCATGACGGTGGAGATGACGTCAGTGCGCCAGGCGTCGACCTGCATGCGGCAGCGCACACAGCGGCGCCCCCGCGTGCAGCACGCACAGCACACAGCAGCAGGGCAGGTTGGGGTAAGCGGCACCACTTGCTGCTAACCGCAACTCGTGGTTGAGCAAACGGCGCAGGAGGTACCTGCGGTGTGTGTCGGCGCAGGGGGGCGCAGGGGGCGCAGGGGGGCGCAGGGGGCGCAGGGAGGCGCTTGCACTGGTCAGGGAGGGCGCATGTGGAGCGACACCTCGCAGGTGCCGTGTAGCCACCCGTCTGCTGTTTGGCTTCTCGGCAAGCTGAACGTGCAGGATGTGTGCACCCTTGAATGACAAGAAATCAAGATGTTGCACAAGGAAGAACATGCCTACGGTGCCCTGAAGGAGGGCCGTTGAAGCCACAGCTTGAGGTACCCTGCAGGCACCTGCAAGGCACCCTGCAGATAGTCCACAGCATTCAGCTCATCTGCATGGCGCAGGGCGCTGACTTTCTGCCGTGCACACTGCGCAGCAGCCGTGCGTGGCTGAGCATGCAGTGCATGCGGGCCGCAGCAGCGGGCCTGTGCCAGCAGCGCATGGTGCGCCAGTGGTGCCGGCCCCTGGCGATGCCGCACTGAAGGCATGCAGGCAACCATTGTTGTGGATGCGTTGATGCCTCATGGTGTGCAAGCGGGCTGCATGCTGCCTCCATTTATGCATGCGCAGTGCAGCTGACGCGGCTGGTGCAGGAGGGCAGTGCCGCCACACCTGTTCAGTGATGCCCTCGCTCTCAATCATGATCAGCTCCACACCACACTCCTGCAGCACAACACCGTGATTTTACAGCAGCCAAAAAAAGTCAGCAGCAGGTGCACTGTGTGCAGTGCTGTGGGCTGCTTGTGTGCCAGCTACCATCAGCTGCAGCTGGGCTGCACTGCCCGGTGTGGTACATAAACCATGCATGCAATCTGCACCCACCCACTGCAGTGCACTCTTGGCTGGCTAGTTGCCCTGTAGTCGTTGCTGTGCTGGCTCTGCCAGCCAACAGGCTGCATGCAGCACCCTGGCACTGCCAGCCTTGCGCAGTGCGCTGGCCCCCAGGCTGCAACGCGCCCACAAGGCACCGTCAGATTGGTTGAATCACCTGCTGCAGGAAGGCCTGGCACGTCTGCACCAGCTGGCGCGTGTCACGGCCGCCCTCTGCTGCCAGCGACGCAGCGCTGGAGGTGCCGCCAGCACCAAACTGGATGCCGACCTCGGGCTTGGGCTGCCGGAGAACCAGCGCAGGCAGGCAGGCAGGCACAGGGGCAAGCATGCAATGCAGCGGTTGGGGATGGGCGCCCCACTGCACTGCCCCGCATGGAGATGCAGCCAGTGTTGCAAGCACTGGAGCCATCGCGAGCTGGGTGCATCGTGGCATCCAGCGCCAACTTGGCTGAGTCCAGGCTTGCATCCACCCGAGGCAGGCAGGCTGCCGCGCCGCGCACCGTGAGCCCTGCCTCGTGTGCATCCTCCAGCAGCCGCTGCCAGTCCCTCAGCGGCAGGCTGATGAAGCCGCTGGACACCTCCAGCACGTCGAACCCCAGCCCAGCAACAGTCTCCATGGTCTTCAGCACGCTGCGCGGACCTGGTTGGCGATGATGCCAGCAACATGCAGTGGCTGTGCAACACCTGTCTACCCAGTACTTCCGTATGTATGCAGTAGCACAGCTGGGTGCATCTTGCAGAGCAGCAAGCAAGCGACTGCTGTACAGCATACATGTGTCGTTGCAGACTTGACAGTGGCAGCACCATTGCACTGAGTGTGCATGACACCCAATGGGCAACATGTCGACCGGGTCAGTTATCAAGCAAATGTAGTCATGCTTGTGGTCAAACACTGCTGTACACTGTTATATGTTTCACACAAAGTGCGTGTTCCAATTCGTCTGGGAGCAAGCGTGCAGCAGCACCACAATATCTGCACTTCTGCAGAGCTGGCAGTACATGTTGAGGCATTGTAGCGCATGGCTGCAGGCAGCAGAGCTGAGGGTAAGCATGCAGCAGCATGCGCCCACCCGCGCCTGACGCCAGCACCCGCTCAAGGAAGCCGCCGGTTGACACCTTGACCTGCAGCAGCAGCAGCAGCAGCAGCAGCAGCAGCAGCAGCAGTGCAGAGCTGGTACCGTCAGAAAAGAATTAACTCATGGAAGACGGCAGCTCAAGCCAGCCCTATGCCGACGCATCCTTGAGGGCGGCAGCAGCTGCTGTGACAACCTGGTGGTCTTCAGCGTGAACGTTCCTCACAATGATCAGAGTGTGTCCTTGCAGCCAGTGCATGCGCAGGCTGCACATCAGCACCAGTGCAGCACTAGTGTGTGCAGTACTGTCGCACACTTTGAAGTCAACTTCTTGGCACCACAAATCCCCTGGCGCCTCGAGTCAATCATGCTGCGCAACAAGGGTTGGCTGCTGCCTTTCACCTGATGCTTGTGGCAGAGGTCTGTGATGGAGCGCACAGCTGCCTCAGGCATGACCGTGAACGAGCCGCCGGCAAACTTGACGCAGTCCACGTGCTGCCCCGCCAGCTCCAGCACGTCGCCCAGCATGCGCGGGCCGAGCGCCGAGTAGTAGCTGCCGGGTGGGGTGGGCAGATGGGGATGAGCTCAGCTTTGGGTGCGGTGTAGGTGCAGCCAGGGGGGCAGGGGACGCAACTCAAACTCCCAGCCCAATCCAAAGGCTTGCCACTTCCATCAGTGTTGCTGTTACTTCAGCTGGGTGCAGTGCACATGACCAACACTTCTTCAGTTCGGGTGTCACGGAATCAACAGTGTACTATAGGTTGGCAAACTTTGGAAAGAACTTTTACCAACCCGACAGCCAACTTTGTGGCAGAATTACCGAATTACCAAAGTAGGGCCACATGCTGCACAGGTTGTCTGGGAATTACATTTGGCCACATGCTGCACAGGTTGTCTGGGAAAGCGGGGCAAACCTCCAAGTAGACGCGGCCGGGAAGGGTGGGGTAGAGTAGGGGGGAGGTGAGGGGGTGAGGTAGGAGCAACAGGCCCGGCTCTACATCGCGCTGCATCTACAGGCTCTACATCGCGCTGCAAACATGCAGGTGCGCACAGAGTCTGCAGGTTACAGTTGCGTTGCACTGCCTGTGAAGACGAGCCCCCACGTAACATGCACTCACAGCAGCTGCCTGCCAGGCCGTCCTTCTGTGCCTGTCGCCAACCATTTGACTGCTCCCCCACTATTGCAGTGAGGTTGTTGCAAGCTTTCTAAAATCCACCCCAACACGTAAGCAGGTGGCCAGCAGCGGTTTAAAACTCCCTCTCTTTGCAGGCTGCTGGCAGACACACCGCACACTGTACATACAATGCATGCTGCAGTATACTGCGCAGCATGCTGTACAACGGTGAAGGTAACAGGTGCATTGCAATAGTTTTCAGCTGCTTCCCACGGCCCGCGGGTTTCATGTTTCCTTGGCTCCTGGGCTTGACTTGTTGCTGGTTGAACAGGTCCAGCAAGGGCAAAGAAGGCAGTGTGCACTATCACAGTACTGCTGTCCAACGGTGACACGCGCATTGCGATGTTTCTTCAGCTGCTTCTCACGGTCCGCGGATCTCCGTTATGCCTTGGCTCCTGGGCTTGGCTTGTCGCTGATTGAACAGGTCCAGGAAGGGGAAAGCAGTGTCGAGCGTCCCGCCCGCCCCCGGCAGATCCGTTTTTGACGACATAGTGTTGCTGTCCAAAACCTTGCCCTAAAGCTAATCAAAGACAATATCACTGTAGCTGAAGCAGGCGGTGTTCTTAATTGAGCGGACCGTTTGGGAGCAGCTGTCGCTAAGCCCGCCAACGTTCCGTAATCCCAGGCCCCCGCCGATCCTGGTAGGTAGACACTCAGAATTGGAAAACTGGTCAGGCACTCAGCAGCGTCCAGATACCATCATACGTCAGATTCAACAAGGCATGTCTCTGCCAGAACTCCACTTCTGCTGCTGCCAGCACCAATGATCTGCATTGATGCAGCGGCTGCATCATGCACGCCTCATTCCTGTGAGGCATGCATTGATGCTGATCTCCACTCGACACAGGTTGATGACTGTGAGCAATCTGCTGTACAGCTCAGAATCATTCAGATCACACATAGATCACACACGCAGCACGGTTGACAACTGTTGATTGCAGCTGCGGCTGCAGCTGCAGCTGGACCACCAGCCCAGTGCTACATGGCATTGCAGGCTGCTGATGGTGCTGCAACTTTTGCTGTGGGCGCTAACGGTGCAGCTGCAGTTTACGGACATCGACAAGGTCACGGTGTGAAAGTTGCAGTTTAATGAAGCTGCCGCTAAGGTGCACATTAGGGCTTTAGCCACCTGGTCATCAAAGCAACCATGAGGCTTGATTGCACCTGATGGGTGCATATATTACGCACACCATAACGGCTCTGGAAATTGGGCAGCAATAGTTGGCACAGCACAAGGAACTTAGTCGTGTCTTCTGTAAGCGCGAGTTAAAGCGTTGTCAGCGCAACATGACAGGCGAACATGCACAAAGTCTTAGTTCAGGCGGCATGGCCGCCTCTGTCATACAGAAGCTTGCTGCACGCCAGGCAACAGCAGCTGCAGAGCGGGAACGTCAGCAGCAGCAACATCTACGCGAGTCAGATCCCCGCGAAAACCTCAACCAATTTGTGTCAGATTTCTTATCAAGCTACAGCCAGCTTCAGGAGCAGAGCAAAGGCTTGCAGGAGCAGGCTGCATTGGCAGGCGGTGATGAAACAGCAAAGCAAGCACTGCTGCAGCGCGTGGAGGAGCTGAGCAGTGGTGTAGCTAAGCTTGAGAAGGACATAGCAGGTGCAGCATATTTTCTACCGCCCTACGACCTTCGCAGCTGCACAGCGCAGCTGCAAGAGCTGCGACACCAGGCAGCAGCGACCAAGCAGCAGCTGCAGCCAAAGCGCAAGTTTGCTTTCAGCAGCAAGAATGTCACACGCAAAGCACCTGTGCACACAACCACAGCAGCAGCCGGCAGCGCTGCAAGAGCCGTACAGCAGCAACTGCAGGATGTGCAGCTTGCAGACCAGGCCGCAGCAACTGCAGGAGCAGTAGCAAGCGAACCCCACAACACCCGAACAGCAGATGCCAACCCAGCGGCGTCTCCGCCGCCGACGGATCATGACCTGGCGCTCATAACCTCAGGCCAGGGGGCACTGGGCCTGCGGGGTGCACTGCTGGTGTACGGGCCAGGCCAGCAGCAGCAGCTACAGCCAGGCCAGGCGTTTGTGCTGCACGACCTGCAGGACTGCACAGTGTTCCTTGTCGGCGCGCTGTCAGCGCTGCGGCTGCAGCAACTGAGGCGCTGCCGCGTGTACGCTGGGCCTGTCGCTGGCGCAACCTTTGTCAGCGGCATCAGCGACTGCACGCTCATGGTGGCCTCCCACCAGGTGGGTGCTGGGAGGTGGCCGGGCTGGCAAGGAGGGCTGGGGTTGAGGGCAGGAGCAGCACGGGAGCCAGTCGCCCAGCGACAGGCATGCGCTGCACACAACAGCAGATGTCAGCCGATGCATGACACCAGGTGTGGAGCTGGTGGTGCGCTGTTGCAGGCGGTGCGCCGTCATGCATGATGCGGTGTGTGCCTGCAGCTTGCGCTCTTTTTTGGGCTTTCACAAGCCACCTCATCACACCATCCGCCTCCCTGCCTGCCTATTTGCTGCTGCTGCTGCTGCTGCTGCTGCTGACGCCAGGTGCGCATTCACGATGCATGCAGCAGCGACCTGTACCTGCGCACCCGCAGCCACCCTATCATAGAGCACAGCAGCGGCCTGCGCTTTGCGCCAGCCCCCTTTGAGCAGCTGGGGGGCCAGCTGCAGCCACCCAGCGACAGGCAGTACAGCAACCTGCAGGCCCACGACTATGAGCAGCAGCAGCAGCAGGTGGCAGTTGTAAGCAACGGCAGCAACAATCACCAGCAGGGCAGCCTTTTGCCACTGCAAGAGCAGCAGCAAACCCAGCAGGGACAGCAAGGTTTGCAGCAGCAGCAGCAGCTGCAGCAGCAGCTAGCGGCAATGCTTGTTGATGCTCAGCTCTCTCACTGCAGTGGCATGTGGCAGGCGGTGCAGGACTTTGGCTGGGTGAAGGCCAGCCAGTCACCAAACTGGGCACTGCTGCCAGAGCAGCAGCGGCAGAGTCCTCAGCCGTTGCCAAGGCAATGACTGCCAGTGTGTGGCATTGGTGACCTACAGGCAGCCGCAAGCCGCTGATTGCCGCCATCCGGGCGGGCGTGCTGTGAAGTACGTGTTGTAGTGCAACAGCGTACAACTGCGAGCCTGGAGGACCAGACGCAGTCACAGCAAGCACTGCACACTGCAACACTAGTCTTCTGTGCTGCTACATGTAAAAGGACGTGCCATATATTATTATATGTTGACGCACGAGCGGGGTGGTGTGTACAGCGCATGACTACACTTAATAGCTGGCTGCCTCTGCCAGAGTGCGTGACTTGTTTACTGAATCTGCAGCTTGACCTGAAACAGAAGGGCTTAGGGTTCCGTGACACTGGCCGGTCTGGCGGTGTGGCATGACAAGCGGGCATTGCAAGCACACTAGGCAGCCCTTCCCTTCTATGGGACATCATGCATTCAATAACCATCTTGTGTTACTCCTGCATTAGCAAGGTCAGTCGACCAGCGAATGTTACATCAGAGAGCCACCTCTTCACAAACCAGTCGCCAGCTTGCAGTGTAATCTCCCCTGCCTGCCCAACCCTGACTGGCTAGACAATGTTATACTGATACACTTGCAGGTTGCGATCAACAATCCATCACGCTTGGTGCATCAACACAACGCACGTAGCTGTTGCGACGCCGGCACCCAAGGGAGCGGCTGCGCACAACCCTGCAGCTCCGGCTGCCCAGCACATGCCAAGCATGCGAGGTGGCCAGGCAGCCCGTCCCTGGCAGGACGCCAGCTGTACTGTGCTCAAACAGGAAGCAGCGATGTCACACCACCTCACGCTAATCAACACAACAACACAAGCGCCAAACCACACCATGGTCGCTAATAGCAGCTTGCAATAATCATCACATGCACCGATTGCAAGGTCACACAATGGCATGTACGCTTTACTGAAGCTGTTCTGAAGCCAGCGGCCAGCAACACCATGAGTGTGTGCTTCCCCTGCAATCATCCTTTCCTTGCTCAGCAACAACTAGCCACAGCCTGCACGACACCCACATGACACGATGACAGTATTCCACGACGCAACATTCCACCTCCTGGTGGCCTTCTGCCGCCAAAGAACGACACCAACACGGTACACGACACGCCCGACAAAAGAACATACAAGTGCCGCCCCCAGCAGGCCTCAGGGCAAGCAATGGTGCTCACATCCAATTGTGTGCATAATGTCGAGTGTGAGCCATTGCAAGTCCGCAGGGGCTGCACCTGCGCTCGTTCAACCACCACCCAGCAGCACATGTCACTAAACACCCCCTCCTTCCCCAAGCCAAACCTGCAAGCGCTAGACACAAACAATGATGGAGTATGCACAGCAGTCACAAACAATTGTATAGCGCACGTGCACAAGGCCGGCCGCTGCCTGCCAGGCACCGGCAACACACACCAGCACGCGCCAGCGCTGAGGATGGTGCGCGCCGTTGATTGCGTGGGTGCCCAAGGCCCACCGAACAGGCCGCCTAGTCACTGGCCACAAGAGATGAGTCCAGGGAAAACTGTAAGGCAAATGGCTGTGCCAGAACACATCTGTATGTATATGTGTACCTGAGCGGGCACCTCGGCTATCACTGATACAACCTTCCGCTGCGGACGCCTCGAGCACGACACCACCCTCCAAGCCAAACAACATATCCAGGCGAAACAATGATATGACCAGACCAGGCACCACATGCAGCCAAGTACAGTTGTTGTTAAGGACACCCTGCAAGGGCTGCAGCGCTGACAGCGGCGTACTGCAGGGCTCACGTCGGCACAGCGGCCTCTGTAGGAGAGCAGCGTCCAATGCACGGAGGCGTTCCACGCACAAAATTGCTGCAGCACCTGCACACCCGTTTTCACGACTGCTGCGTGGCAACCCTCGGGCTGCCGTAAGGGTGTTGACCATAAACTGGCAGATACAGGCCGTGGTCGCCAGCCAGTGGAGTGCAGGTGTGCGCGATGCAAGCGAGCACTGACTGTGTGTGCGCATACAATGCCGTGCTCAAATTAAGCCATGGTTTGGATCTGGTTCTGGGCCAGGAGCAGGAACCACAACCACACGCACTGCAAGCGCTAACCACGAAACAGCAAAGCGTGGCACTGCCCAACATGCACAGCCTGTGCACAGTAAGGAATCACCAACATGCAGCACACAGCACACCAACCAAGCCAGACCGAAGAAGAGCAGTACAATGCGTGTACAGGCACATGCTGACGACCACCCAACAACTGACCGACTGACAAGCTCAAAACTTGCAGACACGCCACCTGCAGTGCCCGTCCTGTTTTCTCAACTACTGCGTGAACAGAGCAGCGTCGGCCACTTGCTCGTTGCTTAGGGCCGGCCCTGAGACGACAAGAGAAGGAACAAGAGACACCACCCTACGAAGACAGCAAGAGCTGAAATGGCCGGCAGCAGCCAGCACCTGTTGGCAGTTGCCAGCAGAATGCCTGGCGCTCATAGTTCCAGCTGGCCCACGGCGAGATGCCTGCTAGCCAGCAGTCACACCAGCCACGCTTGCCGTGAAACGGCGCAGGCCCTGAGGGCCTGCCCTCACAAGGCAGCGAGCAACTACGCCCCAGCCCAGGCACAGGACACCACACCGCGGACAACTTATTGCATGCTGGCACGATGCTCTGGCACCAACTGCTAAGCAATCAGGCCGGCTGCTTCTTGTGCACAGGCTGCAGCCACCTGTCCATGGCACACGAGCATGGAAGACAGCATACACGGCAATGACCAGCACCGGTGTCTGCAGCTACCACTCTACGCTGCACGCAGACCTGTGCACCCCTGTCACCATTCCCTCACTTCAAACCACACACTGCTCACTCCTCAAAGACAAAAGACAAGCACAAACAGTATGGTTGGGCAAAACCTGCCCCTGACCTGACCAGCCCAACCCAGCTGTGCTGCCAACATGCAGCACAAGGGCAGCTGTTGCAGCAAAAGCATGCGATGATCAAACATTAGCAACACCTTGTGAGTACCCTGCATGTACGACGCATCGACAAACACAGCTAGCACATCGACAGCCAATACATAGTACAGTGCTGTGGTGTCTGACAGCATGGTGCTCTAAGATCTATCCCAGGTGGCCGCGGCCAGCACAACCTGGCATAAAAAAGCAACCCCACATATGTGTGACCAGGGCCTGCCGCTTGACACCCGGCTGGCCCAAATTAGCTCAGCCGGGCCGACATGGGCATGCAACAGTGCCACCACAGCCGCAACGCCGACACCACCTCATCCGTGCACTGTGTCCTGCTGACCGCGTGTAGCACATAAGTTGCAACAAACACTGCAACCCACACACATATATGTGCACGCAGGAGCCAGGCAGCGCAGCAAAGTGATGGTGCCGGCGCGTGTGCATGTGCAGCACTCGCGGCTGCTGCCTTAGGCAGCAGCACTTTCATTAACCCCCACCTCATGAAGAGTGAAACCACACAAGCGTGCGCAGCAAAAGCGCGCACCACACGTCACTCTGTGCAGGCGTACAGCGCCGTAATCAACTCTGTGTCGCCAACACCTACTTCAAAACGAACGCACTATCACAGGCCCTGAGCCTAAGCAGAGATGCCGCGCAGCATCAGCGGTGGCGCTGACCAGCTGCGCGGGCAAACACACACAAACACACCACTCGCACACGTATCTAGATCAAGAGAGATGGAACAAGGATGGACACAGTGTTGCGTATCAGTAGGGCGTGCCTTGCCAGTGACGACCTGTGCACTCTCGGCAGCCGCACCTGAGCCAGGCTGCACCACCTCACAGGCTCTCGGCCCACTGAAGCACAGGTACATGCAAGCTAAGCCTACACTTTCTTCTTGAGTGAGCAAAAGACTCAAAGGGCAGCATACGCGACCACCACAAGCACTGGGCTGCAGATGACACAGCCCGGCGTCACCCCGCTCCAGCTGAGCCTTGTTGCTGGTGATGGCGCCGCCAACACACCGCTGCAAGCAAGCAAGCCGCTGGCCTTCAAGGGCAAATGTGTGCATGCACAAAGAATTCCAGTACACCAGGGCAAGACTGCACATGGCAGCAATTTGATTACTTGCCAGGACCGAACCCACAGGGCTGCTGTGCCTCACCGCTGCCAATCTAGAGCCTACATGCCAGAGTCCAACTGACGACAAAATCAGCCCCAGAGCCTCGAAGCAAGGACGCCTGCTAGCCTTGCCAGCGCACTCCACTGGTCACCCTGCCTTGTGCTGCAGGACTCGCTCTCTCCACCCAACACTCTTCTCTGCATGATCTCTTTGCAGAACAATGCCCAGGCTGGCAGGCTGACAGTGACCCCGCAGCCCCCAGCCAACAACCCAGTGTGTGCGCCACTGAGCCTGCCATGCCCACAGCCTGCGCGGGCTGAGTACTGGCAGCCCACACAGAGCCATGCGCAATGGCCGCTACAGTGAATTTGTTTGATGTTGTGTTCAGCATGAGCTGCCAGGTGCGGTGACAGCAAAAGTGATGATGAACAGAAAGAGCAACACAGATCCAGCCTCTTCCCTCACGGCCTCGCAGCACAACAACTGCCATAAGCCATGCAGCCTTGTGATGTGAACTCGGCAATAAAAAAGGTCAGATGCTCAGCCCAGACGTGCACCAAACTAGCCCAGAAGCACATGCATGCCAAGCGCACATCACCTGCTCAACCTAGCAGCCAGGCATGCACAGCAGCATGCACCAGCTCTGCACGAGTATGCACAACACCTGCCTGCGCCTGTTTCACTGCTGTCGGCTCCACCACCTGAACCGCTGCAGCACGCACTGCGCACGCTAGCCCAGCTGCAGCCGCACCAGAGGCACGGCAGCACGTCAGGGCGCATGCTCGCGCAGCCCCCCATGCACTTGCTGCAGGCGCTGTGTGCTGGTGCGCAGCATGCCGCGCATGCCGACCTCCATGTGACAGTCGTCTGCGCGCGGGCCAGCGCCACGTCCAGGCCGTCCGCGCCGTCCACACACTCTGCGCTGCCTGCCAGGCCGGCCTCTGGCAGTGCACGCAGCGTGGCCGCCAGCAGCTCATCCACCAGCAGGTCGCTGGAGGCTTGCGAGCGGCCGCTGCTGGAGCGCGCACTGCCCGAGGGCGCAGCGGGCGAGTGAGGTGGCAGCCTGCTGAGCTGGCTGCCGCACCACTCTCTGCTCACCACGGGTGCCAACGGCGCACACGAATGTCCTTGACGCTGCTGCAGCTGCACAGCAGCTCCTGCTCCTGCTGCTGCGGATGTTATGCTGCTGCTGCGGGTGGCAAATGAGCGGCGGCGGCTGCTTGTGCGTGAAGCAGCGGCAGTTACGGCCTGCTGCTGCATGCTGGTCAGCCACGGGTGCCGGAGCAGCTCTGCAGCAGACGGCCGCTTCCGCACATCCCATGTAAAACAGGCTGCAAGGAAAGCCTTGCCCTCGTTGCTGATGGGTAGCCGCTCAATGAACGGCGGCAGCTGCAGCTGTTGCTGGCTGTCTCCGCACAGCTTAGTGCGAATGACTGCTGCCATGTCTGCGGCACTGTCCGCCAGGAACGGCTGCAGGCCTGTGAGCGCCTCATACAGCACCACGCCTACGGACCACACGTCCACCTTCTCATCATAGCTGGGCAGGTCATCCTCGTCAATGCCTTGTGCTATAACCTGACAGGCACAACACGCAGCAAGCAGTGCACCATAATCAGCAAGTGCTGAAAAGCTGCAGGCAGGCAAGGCAGCTGCAACAAGCGCAAGCTACTTGCACACATCCATGAGCCAGTATGAGCTGCACAGCAATGTGCCCTGCTACGTAGAACGCTGTGTGATGCACTGTAAACTCTGCTGCTGCTGCTGCTCCTGCAGCTGCTACTCACCAAATGAAACACCTCTGCCGATGTTGGCTTGTCCAGCATCTCAGGAGCCATGTACTCTATGCTGCCCGTGCGGAAGTTCATGGCATCCCGCTGAGCTGGCGAGCTGCAGAAAGAAGCCGCAGGGGCCAACAGCACAGGGGCGGCCGGCGCCGGCTCGCAGCCGGCGCCGCTGCCGCTGCAGGCTGCGACTGTCACAGCCACGGTGTGCGATTGGTCACTAGGCTTGCCCACGCCGCCGTCGTACGACTTAAACGTCAGCGATGACTGCTGCTGCGGCTGCTGCCTGATGCTGCTGGCGCACAGGCTGGCTGCCGCTGCTGTGGTGCAGCCCGCGTTGCCGAAATCGCCGATCTTCAAGTGGCCGTTATCAATCATCAAGTGCTCAGGCTTGATGTCCGGTGGCAGATGCCTGCTGCATGCATCCGCGCAAGCGCCGTGAGCACTGGCAGCGCCACCTTGAGGGCCACCTGGCGTTCCGGCAGCTTCCCGCCTGCATTGGCAATGGCCTCGATCAGGGTGCCGCCTGCGGGAGCAGCACAGCGCGGCAGCAGCGGTTGAGCACAAGGTGTAGCACTGGCACCTGTGTACGCGAGACAGAATCCGTGGTCGGCAGCAGCTGTTTATGTCACGGCTGCTGCTTGCAGGGAGTGCTCATGGACGCCCGCTCTCAGTGTGTACTGTGCTGCATGCACAAACCAACTGCGCAGTAGCTGTACGCAGCAGGCCCAAGAGCCTGCTGCTGCACACGAATCCAGCAATGTTCCTCCCGAGCCCCTTTCCAGCTGCTACGTCTCTTCTGCTGCAGGAGTGTCGCCTCACCATTACAAGCCTGCAGCACCAGGTAGCTGCCTGCAGGGCTCTCCACCAACCGCTCCAGCAGCACCGCGCCGCCCTGCGGGCCCAGCACGGACATGGCCGCGCGCATGCAGCGCACGTGCCGCTCCAGGTTGGCGCGCTTCGTGGCCGTGAGGCGTGCTGCGTCGTACGCCTTGAGCACCACGCGGTGGCCGCTGCGCACCTCGCGCGCACGGTACACCAGCGAGGACCTGCTCGCGAGGACAGCGGCAGCGAGGAGCGCACAAGGTGATACGAGGCCACCCACCACTGAAGCACAGGAAGTCACAGTTCAGCAACCACCCACCGCGCCGATGGCTGGTACTGAGTGGTGCAATCGGGCGAGCCTGCCAGCTGACCAACAGGCGTTGCTCATATCGGCGCATGCTTGCTGCGCCACACCTGCACGCCCTGCTGCTGCTCCTGCTGCTGCTTGGTTCCGTGGCCCGCCAGCACGGCACCCTCCTCAATCCACCTATGCCAGCAGGCACCGACCGCGCACGCACCTGCCCCTGTGTATCAGCTGCATGTCTGCATACAGCTCCTCTATGTCTGCCCTCGTGACGCCACCCTCGCTGCCGTCCAGGCTGGCACGCATCTGGCTGTGCTGCAGTATGGCCACCTTGTCAGCTAGCCGCTGCACTGCTGCTGGGCTGATGTCAATGGCGGTGCGCCGCCTGCTCAGGCTACTGTTCCGAGAGTGCTCGGACGCGGAGGAAGGCACGAGGATGCTGCACAGGCAGGGCAAGGCGGGAGTCAGAGGGGATAAGGCACGCAGGGAGCAAGATGCATGTGTTGCCATGCAGCCAGTCACGTGCTCAGATTTGACTTGCTAGTGCTGGTAGCCATACACGGTTTGTGCTGGTGGTGATAGCTTCCCTGCAGCCGTCGACACAAGTAAGCTTGCGGCACTGCTGTCATGTGGGCGAGCACCACAACCCACCGCTGCCAGCCAGCATTGGGGCAGCAGAGGGCGCTGAACCAAGCACTTCTGTGAGGCTGCCCACCCTGCTGCTTGCTGCCACAGCCACCTACAATCGGTTTGCTGTGACTGTTCCACCTGAATGCGTGGCGAATGCAACCAGTAAACATAGAATGCAAGCAGCAATGCAACGCTGGGGCAACTCACGTATCTCCCTCCTCATCCGAATCATCTGCTGGGTCTGTTAATTGCTGCAGGTTTTGCAGCTTCACTGCGGCAGGCACCGGCCTACTGGGAGTGAAACACTCTGGTGCAAATGATCCACTGGCTGGCGAGCTTGGTTGCTGGCGTTTGGCTGGGTGGACCCTGCTGCTAAGTGCAGGGCCCTCTTGCTGACGCCCCAGGAGACGCGAGATGAAGCCCATCCTGTAAACGTTCAACGGCGTGCAAGGCGTCAGGCCCTACGCTGGGAATTTTGAGCCAAGAAGCCACAAACGAAGCAACCCCTGGTAGATACCCATAGAGCCGGCTTGATTTTCCCAGCAATCAAAAGATTGGTGTTGCTACAACGTGCGTATGAATGCTGTTGCGTGTCGCTGCTTGATGCCTGGCGGGCTTGATGCATCGTCGGGCTGCTTTGCGCCACAGGTGAGAGCTGCGCACCTGTTCATAGGCTTCCCAAGGCTTGTAGGCGTCAGCCAAAGCCCACGTGCGGGCTTGGCGGGCGGTCCAGGCTACGGCAAGCACCGGGAGGGCTGCTGCCACACCTGGCACACCGCCTGTTAACCCTGTGTGGTGAAGACAAATTATTGCCGCTGGTGCCAATAGTTTAATCAGTAGCTGTGCCTACGATGCTCTGCCTCGCAATGGGATGTGGTGGTGAGAGCTGCTGCTGGAGGTGCATTGCCCTTTTGAACAGTTTACATGAGTAAGATGCTAACAAACGACTTCTTCAGCTTGACGGCGGAGAATGAGAATGGGACTGGATACGCTATCCTTCACTGTCATAAAAATCGGCCCAATTGAACCTCATATCTCGCTCACTGGTCCCCTGAAAATAATCTCAAATAAACTTTGAGTATCAAAATAAACTTCATTCCTGCTCACAAGCGGCTTCGAAGCTCCTAACTCACTGCCCAGGATTCCGGGGCCCACCGTGGCGCAGCCCTGCGCACAGAGGTGCTTCCTGTTGCACGCGCCGTGCTTTTAGATGAATTTGGCATCAAAAACTATTTCATACGCTTTGTCAGAGGTGCCTGCTCTTTGGTCAGGTGTCCCAAGGTTTTGCAATTGTACAGCTGCTTGGCTTGTGTGCAGAAAATGCAGCTGCAAAGAGTACATAGGCTCAGGTGTCATCTGAATTGTGGCCACTTGAGGTCGCTGCCTGGCAGTCATGCAATTAACAGGGCACTCGTAAACGGAAGCAAAATGCGGCAGTGCCATATGTGGCAGTTGTAATGCAGATGCAGTGCTAGCAGCGCTGGGGCGCACAATTTCAATGGTATCATCATCGCCAGCACGGATGCAGGCAGGGTGTACTGCAGCCGGCTGTTGCTGTGCTATCCAATGTTTGCATGTGTGCGGACATTGCATGTTGTTCTCTTCTGCTGGTATGTTTGCTTGTTTCCTGGTTATTGCTAGCGTCGCAGGACTGCTATGGGTTGCCGCTTGGGGGTTATGCTACCGTCAACGCCTTCAGCTGGACTACAAGAACAGCGGCAAGCGTGGGGTGCGACTGTCACCAGCCCACCTCACGCACGTGCCTGTCCACTGAACTTCTGCTTGGTTACGCGGGAAGTTGAGTGCGTGCGTAATCAGCCATCAACCTTATGTGCTTCCTTGGACGTGAAAAGGCTGGTGCCCATGAAGCTCGAGCTCCTTGCTTGGATCTGGTGCTTACTACACGTCTGCTGTCAAGAAGAAGCAGCACTCTATCGCAGCAGCAAAATGCAAGCAAGCAAGCAGTGTCACCCTACCCCTGCATGCGAGGCTGCGCATGTAAGCAAAGCTGGCTCCACCCACTGTACTGCGCCGCTGGTTGTACTGATGAACACATAGCATCCAAGCTTGGACTTAAGTCCAGAGTAGTTGCTTCGGGGGCACCAACCCTTCCGTGTACAGGAAGCAAACGCAAGTTGTGTTGCAAGAGGTCTACTGTGGTCTCAGCGTCATGCGTCATTTACAGTGTACGCGGAAGGGTCGGTGCGCCCAAGCAATTCTCTGGACGTGGATGCTTGCTACGTGCTCATCAGTAAAACCAGCGGCGCAGTACAATGGGTGGAGGCAGCTTTGCTTGCATGCGCAGCCTCGCATGCAGGGGTAGGGTGGCACTGTGGGCTTCCCTTTTCATGCTGAGTGCTGCTGTTTCTTCACAGTGGGTGCACGCAGCAGAGCTTGCATGCGGGAGGGTGGCAGGCTGTTGGGCACTCGTTTGCATGCATGCAGTGCTGTGTCTTTTCACAATGCTGGTTTAAGAGTGCTGCTGCTTGTTATCATAAGTCTATCAGAGTGACACACTGCGGGCTGCTATATATTTTACGTGTATCGTCACCATCGGTGCCGTGCATAATCACCATAGGTGTTTGGTGCCCCGCAGAAAAAGGATCAAAACAAGGTTCATGGGGAGTGACAAGGTGGTGTACAGCCCAACTTTCATGCGGGGGGTTGGGTGGGCTGCCAGTGTACTGCATGCTAGTGCCGTGTCCTCTCACAGGCCGCACAGTGTGCTTTGCTTTGCTTGTTTACCGAATTACCAAATTAGAGCCACTGGCCCACCCGCAAAGGAGCCAAACAAGGCTCATGGGGTCCACAAAACTCAAAAGAAGACTGTACAAGACCATCAACCGAAAGAAGCCGCAACCTCAACAAGCTCAGAGAGCTCAGAACTCAGAAAGGAGCCAAACAAGGCTCATGGGGTCCAAAATGTCTCTCCACAACCAAATGGGGGAAAGGGAGGCAGAGCATGCACACACAAGCAGCCAACATACAGTATAGCCTAGCGGTAAATCCATGCGAAAGGGCACAATATCTGGTAGCAGCATAGGTGGCACGGTGAACCACGCAACAAACCAGGATGGGGGTTGTGGCCCTCCTCTGTGGGGGCAGCATACTCCTCAAACAACAGCACAACCGAGAAACAAATAAATATGGATGTCAGCATGGCTCAGGTGGCATCAAAATGCAACGTTACCCATTCAAGCCATAGCATCAGCGCCATCGGCCCCGCGCCCCACCGGGGCGGAAAGAGGAGGGAGCACTGCTCCAGAATGTTTGCATGCATTGCGCACATCCCAAGACTTGACAAGAAAAGCAGCAATACACGGTGACACCATCAGACATCTTCCAAAACTGCCCCAAATATCATCAGATACAAAACGCAACACCTTGCATCATAAATCAAAATCATACACACACACGGTCCCACCGTCATCAGGAGCAGCAAAACCCAACAGCAAGTCCCAGGTGCATGTACGCGCATGCCATGGAGTGCGCATGCATGAGGCACTGCACACTGAACAATCAGCAAATATTGTGACAGTCCACATGGAACCACTGCAATTAAGCAGCCAGCTGATGAACGGATGTGCTGTCTGTAGGTGTCTACAATGTCAGTCAACAGTATTTGTCTACACAATGTCAGTAAACTGTCAAAGCCATCACACAGTGTCGTACAATGCCACCAAGCACATAGCCACAACACAAATATACTTTGTAAGCTCAAGCCATTTTCTATCCATTCATACAGCACAACATGTTGTCTACATTGCAAGCCTCAATCAGCTAAGCCTTTGCGCCGCGAGAGCGCTTCTCGCTTGCCGCAGCTGCCTTGGGCGCGCTTGGGTTGCCTGCATCGGCAGCTGCCGCTGCAGCAGCAGGGTTGTGTGCAGCAGCTGCCAGTTGCTGCAGATGTCAAACATGCAGCAGAACAGTGCGGCCACAAGCATCAGCAAATGCAATGAATTGTGCAAATTTGCAAGCTGTGACACTCAATGTCACAGATGATTTATTGTATAACCATATGTGGCCATTGCATGACACCGCATACACCTTGCAGATTAACATGTACAGCCAGCATGTATGTACACTCACAAAGGCTTCTTGTGCAGGGCAACATTTGCAGCTTGACTTTCCAACAAGCTACGGGCTGCCAGTGTACTGCATGCTAGTGCCTGTCCTCTCACAAGCTACTTGAGCAGGGTCCTCGTACCTTCTTGGTCCTCTCATCCTACGCAGGGGCCGGTGCCTCCCTGCTGTGGCCTTCTTACTGGCGCGGTCACCTGCAGTAGCTGCCCTTGCCTTGATCTTGGGGATGGCAGCTGCGCCAGCAGCACCACAGCTGCCCTGGCCAAACTCCGCGTAAAACTGCAGTTCGTTAGGCACGTCTTTGCTGTTGAGGTGGGCAGCGTAGAGGTTGCCATGGCGCTCAGCCGCTGCTGCCTCTGCAGTGCATGGCAGACAGACAAGGTGCAACTACCCTTGCAACCAGGGGTGGCAAGTATATCATGATACTATATATTCACCACCCCTGCTTGCAACTGAACACTAGTGCTGCAGTGCTGGAACTGTCAGGGTTTCTGGTTGCATTCCATGCCTGGCTAGCTGCTGAACTTGAAGCAACAGGCTGAGTGCTGCAGCACAGCTGTATGACCGTTGTACAGGCGTATTTGACATTGCCATGCTTCATCCACAAGCACGACCTGTCTAGCTGCCGGGCACCACATATCATAGTGTGATAGGACACAGCACTGCATGCATGCAAAGGAGTGCCCCACAGCCTGCTACCCCACATTCTCTAGCAGCAGAGCACCGGTGCTGGCGATGATGCTACCATTGAACATGTGCGCTCCCAGCGCTGCTAGCCCCGCATCTGCATTGCAGCTGCCACATTGCAGTACCGTAGAGGACACCATTGCTTGCTCACAGGGCGTTCCCCGCCACATTTATGCACCAAACTGCTGCTTGTGACAGAGAGCCACAGGCTTGTGTACCAGCTGTGGATGGCATACTCTCTGCTGCTTGCATTGTGATACAACTGCTGTGGAAGGCCCCCTCTGTCGTGGCTGCTGTGCTGCTGCTGCTGCTGCTGCTGCTGCTCGTTTATATATATTCTGTCACCCACCATTCTCCTGCCACTCGCGCCTCTTGTTGGCGGAATAGGCTGCATCCCCCTTCTTGATGATCTCATGGTGCTGATTGCTGCAGTGCCTGCGTGGCACCTACTGCCGCTGCCTGATGATTCACCTGCTGCTGGCTTCAACTGCAGGGATCGCCTCTCTCACGGTTCTCAGTGTCAATATGGGCACTGCTTAAGCTGCAGATCGAGGCGCGCAGGGCGTCATTGACCTATGTCAGGGCAGATAGCAGTGCACTGAAGGACCTGCACCAGGTAGTTGAGCTGCCAGAGCCAATCGCACGCCGAGATGCCTGGATCAGCGCTATAACCTTGTAGATGATGATACTTATACACATTGGGTGCTGGTTTCCTCCAAGCGTCACCGGTTTGTTTCACCTACACCAACTTGAAGCTGAACAGCTGTTGCCCTGCAGCTGCATAGCCATGCTGCAGTGCGCTCGATCGTCCAAATAAGCATTGAAGCCGCAATTTTGACACGGCTGGCCTGGAGCAGCCGAGTGGGTGCTCCGCTGCAGGGCCGGCTGCCTTTCCATTCAAAAGTTCTCGCAAGGAGTGAGCAAAGCGGCAGGTAGATGCGATTGCCATAATACACCGCAGTTTTTTTGCGCCCACACCGTTAATGAAAGTGCACTTGTTACGACAGGGCAGCCACAGGTCACAACCCAGTGACAGTGACAGCCACAACGATATCACCTGTGTGCCACGCCTTAATCGCATCAATGGGTAGATATCATCGTCGAGCAGAAATGACGGTGCAGAAACGGTGCCAGGTATTATGTGCGCGCTACACTCATGTTGTCCCCGGCTAGCAGTGGCTGATCAGTCATGACAATGACAGTAACATTAGGTGTTCCCAATCACGGACTGTGTGTGTCCCGTACAAGAGCCCACTGCGCTAAAACAGACCTCTGTAACATTACAAACACATTGAGTAGCATCTGGCATTGATACACAACCCTTGGTGGACATCAAGTCTGAACAGCATCTGAATCCCAAGACAGCAGTTCAGACACAGGAGGCATGTCTGACATGAATCTGACGCAAATCTGCAGAGGTCTGACGAATGTCAGAAAATGGCCGTTGCCAGAGTGGGAGACAAAGGCATGATGTTGCGGCGCTGTGTTTCAAGCACTTGCAGATGGTGTGGCCGTCTAGCCACTCATCTGCAATGAAGGCAACAACTTGTTCAACTTGCGACGAACGCTCTGCACACAAGAACCACAATGCAATGAACGACAATTCATACTGCAACCACCACAATAACAAGATGTAACAAGGCTGCCGCGCTCTGACCCCACGGGGCAAGCACAGCCGACGACTCTCTGTCATCAGATGTGACAAGGTGCATGCAGCGTTGCACAGTGCTTCAAAGCTGCCGCAAGCTGTGTGGCTGCCTAACCTCCTGTTGCTTGTGCTGCGCTTGCTGTGAAGCAGAACAACCGCAACCAAGCCATCAGGTAGATATGATAAGATGGAAAATACAGCGCTCAAACTGTAGTGCAAGCCAGGCAACACACATCAATGCTATTGTCTTTATGTCAGAGGAAAGAAAAGGACTTTCTGTATGCAAGCTAGCCTAGTAGGGAAGCAAAGCAAGCATTGGAAGTGCACAGTGGCCTTTCAACGATGCACATGTGCTTCTTCTTGACATGTGCATGCAGTTTACACAGATTAGCTGCAGCATCTTGTGGTAACCAACTGATCCCTGAGTTCACTTAGCATGGTGCTGTGGCATATGCCACCTAGATTATATCGTGATGTGCATCATACCCCCCGGCAACATTCTGCTGTGGCTGCGGCATGCCTTGCTGGCAGATATACACCCAGTGTAGCAGTAACTACTTTGTAGTACACAGACAACACCAGCAGTCACACATATGCCGAAGCCATAAAGCAACAAGCTCTGCGCAAGCGCTCCCGCACCCTGTTGCCTGGCACAGCCCCACAATGCCAGCACAGCCTGCTCACAAGGCTGCACTGCCTCCACCACAAACGCTGGAACATGCTGAAGCTGCAGCCAGCCTGCATCCTCCAGTGGGATACATGCTGCTTACGCCCGCTGCTGCTCACCCCTGCTGCGCTGCCTCACTGCCTGTGCTGCACGTGCTGCTGCAGCGATTGCCTCAACCAGAACATCCGGCTGTGGCCAGCCTCCACTGCCCAGCCTGGTGAACAGCAACTGACCTGCTGCGCCCTTCACCTCAAATGAGCCCGGCCTGCCAGGGCCGTCTGGGTTGCCCTCCACCACCACGTTGGGGAATGCAGCCTCAACTGCATCAGCCAATGCAATGAACCTGTGGCATGATCGTAACAGGCAGGCGCAGAGCAAGTAACAGCAGTCAATGCCATGTGATGCTGTGGTGAAGCACCACAGGCTGGCTCAACATGGCTGGGTGCACAAGGAGGCTGTGGCAGCTGCGGCAGCTTGGAGCGTGGCTGCCTGCGGGTGAGCTGGACATGCTGGCAACGGACCTGCAGCTGTGCTGCGCTGACGGGCAGCAGTGGCTGCCGAGTGAGCGCACCGCACCGCACAGCACTGCCAGACCTGGCAAGGCATCTGCCAGCGCTGGGCATGGTCTGATGTCCAGCGGTGACGTGCCAGCTGCGCATGCAGCTGCTGCTGCTCCTGCATGGTACGGTTGCAGCTGTACACTTGAGAGCAATGCAAAACATGGCATCCAGCTGGAGGTATCACGCTGCACTGCCCAGCAAGCCACTTTACGTAAAGCATCAGCAAGCACATGCTCACCTGTCCACCTCTTCCTCGTCATACTCGATCACCACTGTGTCAGGGGTAGGCCCACCTAGCATGGGGCAGTCACATGACTATAGCCATGAACAGGCTGCAGGCAGTGCCCTGCCCAGCTGCTGCTGCTGCTGCTGCTGCTTGGCTTGTGGGTGATGCATGCCGAATGGCTGCACCCGCCTGCGCTGTTGCTGCTGCATGCTGGGCTGCCGGCAGCAGTCGTTGCACCAGGATGGATAGGCCTACATTCATCAAACACGTGGCCCCTGACGGTAGCATACACGGCACTGCCTTGTGGGGCTCCTGTGTGCTACGCTAGGCAGGGGTTGCAGGCAGACACCTACAACAATGCCGTATCTGGATGGCTGTGCAGAACTGGATGAGGACAGGCCGTTTTTGCCCAGCACTTGAAACTATCATGATGGCATCTGATCGTGTGAACGGATGCATGCACGCTTCTGCGGCATTTGAGTGGCTTACCTGCTGCCTGCTGTGCTGCCGAGCCAGAGGTCTGTTGGAGGAGGGCCGAAGTCGCTGCTCCACTTTGTGTCTGCAGCACCCGCCACGACATACGCGTGCTGATGTGCCTGAAAATGCTCATGCTGCCGTTTGTTGCCCAAGAGACCTGTCAACAGGCCAAATCACCAACCCGTTGGTGCGAACAATGCAGAGGACAGGTTTGGGCTTCGATACTTTTTTACTTTTCAGTTACCTTACCATAAGTTTAATGAATGCGCGCCGCACGATGCTGTCTTTGCAGGCTCACTCGTGCTCTGCCTGTGAACTGCAACCCTACAACCCTAGCAGATATCTCAGCTGGCCACTACAGCTGCACAAATGTTTTATCTGTTAGTCCAACAAAAGCTAAATACGCTTTCTATAATTGCCGAACATGGGCGTTCGAACTTACCAACCTCCCGTGACCTCACCTGTTATATGCTTGTGTTGCCGATACCTCGTTTGTCCTGACGAGCGCGGTTGAACACTTGAGTAATTCTCGCTCGTGTGCTGAATTAGCCTCGCCAGATCAGACGGCCATGGATCATCGGTCTGTTGCTGACTCCACAAACAATGGACCTGCTGCCAGCAGCACCAAGCCTACTAGTTACGCCAGCATGCTAGCTCATGCAGTAGACGACGTAGGGCAGGCTGTATCAGAGCTGTGCAACCTGCCTGCGACCTATGCAGAGGCAGCTCCTGCCGGAGAAGCTGGAGTCAGCAGCGATGAATTTGATTGGGAGTTGGTGAGCAATGGCAGCAGCCCAGAGGCATCGCACATGCTGCGTATCATCTGATTGTCCTTTCATGCCTACGTAAAGAAAATCCAGCAGCATATGCGTGTCGTGTAGATTGAACACCTTTGAATGCATGTGTGCACAGTCTGCCAGTTGTGTTGATACGGCCCAGCCTGAATTGCTGCCCTGCTCAACTGCGCCTCCACCAAACAGCTTGGTGCAGCAGCGCGCACAGGCGGGTCTGCGGACATCAACTGGTGTTGCTAGTAAGTTTTGACAAGTGCAAGTACAGGCAGGCACTGACAGTCTCCCCTCTGCTTGCTGGGTCGGCTGCTGTCGGTGCGCCGCGCATGCAGTTTGATGTCGGGGACCTGGATGACAGCAGCAGCAATGGCGGCAGCCCAGGAGCAAAGCAGCGCCTGCGGGCTGCGCTGGCTGCGCGGCTGCGTGGCGTGATGAGCCCGGGGCGCATCCTGCTGCGCGACAAGCTGGCCTTCCTGCTGGGCAGCTGCCAGCTGTGGTGCGTGGCGCTGCTGCGCCAGCCTCCAGGAGCTGTTCGGGCTGCCAATGCATCACAGCCCTGCTGATGGCACAGCTTGGGGCCCTCATGCATGAGCTGGCAGTGCATCTTGACGAGCAGTGGCATGGTAACATGGTGCGCGTGTTGGGTTGGGCCAGCTGAGGGTGCGCTCAGGTGACGGCTGCGGCAGCTGCTAGCTGTGGTGATGAGCGCGTGGGAGCCCAGCAACAGGGACAGCAGCAGTGCAAAGCTGCCACCCTGTGCAGACACGGCGCGACAGCAGCGCTGGCGAGCGGGTGCGGAGCGTATATGGCCGGCCAGCAGGTGTCGCCAGGGGTGCTTTGCGGTTGAGCTGTGTGCCGTCGTCGTGTCCTGCTGCTCATTGGGTGTGCAGGTCGGTAGCGTACTGGCTTGGCTGGAGCCCCCACACCTTCTACAAGATGGTGAGCAGCGGCCCGGGCTGCTGGTGCAGCAGCTGGGCGCAGCGAAGGCTGCACAGCATGTGGCCGACGTCCATGCAGGGTGCAGTGCAACAGTGTGGCAGCCGCTGGGTGCAGTGTGCAGAGGCGGCTCGCCAGGCCAGCATGTTTGGTTTGAGCAGTGCCCACGGGCTGTACAGTGCCTGCATGGCATGACACAGACTCCCATGCGCCACTGCTGCAGTGTCGGCCTCAGCGTCACATGCTGCAACATAGACACAGCTCATCACATGCTCCGCCCATCAAGGGAGTGGGAACCCCAATTGGGAGCCAACCAAAGGCTCATAGGGGGAGTAACACTGTTTGGGCTGTAGGCTGGACCGTTGCATGCTGGACACTGCGTGCCTGCCATACTGTTGGTTCCACATGCAAGGCTTACTTCTGCAGCAGCTGCTCCTGATGCTTCGCTTGTCCCTGTGCATATCTGTTTTTCAAACACCACGAAAATCCTGCTGCCTGAGGCTGCATGCACTCCACCTCTGCTGCCTGCCCGCAGTACACCTGCCAGGTGCTGGTGCTGCTGGTTGCGCGCTGGGCGGTGTACCGGGCAAAGCGCTGGCACTACTACCTGCTGGACTTTTGCTATTTTGCAAACATGCTCCTGCTGGCCCACCTGTGGGTGGCCCCCCACAGCGCGCTGCTGAGCAAGGTGCGGCGCAGGCACCCGCTGAGGGCGTGGACGCCGCAAACACCAGAAGCGGCGCCATTGGCCTCAACTTGCTTCATGTTCATCAGTACAACCAATGGCGCAGGACAGAGGGTGGATCCAGCTTTGCTTACAAGAGCAGCCTCGCATGCAGGGGTAGGGTGACGCTGCTTGCTTGCTTGCTTGCCTTCTGCTGCCGCGTCAGAGTGCTGCTGCTGCTTCACACCATGGTGGGGATCAGCAGCCCTCACGCGGCAGCTGCTGCAGCTGCGAGAGTTTCCATTTGATAGGCCTTGGCAATGGAGGTGCGAGCACCAGCACCTCAACCCACAATGATTTTATGGCTGCACCTGCTATGCCCCAATTTGCTGCTGCACGGTTCCGCCGCTGCTGCTGCTGCTGCTGCTGCTGCTGCTGCTGCTGCTGCTGCTGCTGCTGCTGTGTTCTTTGCTGGCAGGTGACGTATGCCTTCACGACTGGCCCGCTGGCATGGTCCACGGTGGCCTTCCGCAACAGCATGGTCTACCACGACCTGGACAAGGTACGGTGTAAAGGGGGGGGGGGTGGGGGGGTGCTGTGTGGGCGATGTGTGGGTGTGGCACCTCTGATGTGTTGGCACCCAATCAACGTGTGGCCTGGGTTGGTCGTACCATGTTTGTGCAGTCTGGGTTGTTGAAGTGCACTGCTGTGCTGGTGGTCTCAAGCAGCCCTGATTGATAGCTGACCAAGCGCTTGCAACAACTTTGTTGACAGAGGCAGCGCAAGCCACCGGCAAGTTCACCTAGCTGCTGGGGGCCATTTGTGGTGTGCTGCAGCTGGCCAATTGCTCAGGCTGACGTCATGCTGCAAGCCCCTGCTGCGTCAAGGCTGCATTTGCTGCCAAGTTGCCTGATGTACCTGATGCAATAGAGCATCTGGTGGGCAGTCAATTCCCAAGCACGGCTCCCCCAGTTGCTGCTGCTGCTGCTGCTGCATGCCCTTGCTGCCAGGTCACGTCTGTGTTCCTGCACCTCGGCCCTGCCTGTGTCAGCTGGACCCTGCGGTGGCACCCTGACGGTGACAAGTTTGGACCAGCAGCAGACGCACCACTGCAGGACAGGTGAGGCGCTGCAGCCACCAGCAGCAGCAGCAGCAGCAGCAGCAGCTGTTACTGCAGTGCAGATGGTCCAACTCAACGAACGCGGCTAGCAGGGTTGAGCCAGGCTTACACCTGTCGCATCTACAATGTATAATAGCAAGCCAGGCAGCTGCACATGCAAAAGTGGGCTGCTGCAGCTGCTGTATCGCGTCTAAACGTGGCTGGAGTCTGGCGCCCCACCAACCCCACAGGCAGGCTTGGGGCAGTGCCTCGCTGCTGCAGCTGGTGGTGGTGCCGCTGCTGTTCTACCTGGCCTGGGCTGTGGCGTACTACATGAAGATCTTTGTCGTGTCAGCAGAACGCATCAGGTGCGGGGGCCGGTTGCAGGGTGCGCAGCCGCCAGCTCTGGAACTGCAGCACTGGCCGCTGCAGCTGTGTTGCCAATGCAATGGTTGCAACACACTGTGCGATTGAGCTGCAGGCTGCCAGTAGCGGCAGATGAAGGCGTGTGCAGTGGGACAGTGTGCAGCACTGCAGGGGCGTCGTCCTGTCAGGACGTGCTTGGGGACCAAGTTCGCATGTCTATCTTGCCAGCACTCTAGAGGGTTTCTGCTGGTGCTGGAGCGGCGCTTAGCAACATGTCATCAGCGATCCAAAGCTGCTGCAATTGCTGGCATTTAAGGTGTTAGAGTGCTGTGCCGGCTGCTGGCTGCAGGCAGCGCGGCTATGTCACGCTGTTTACGTACGTGACCACCACCACCAAGGGCGTGTACGCAGCCATCGCCAAGCGTGTGCCCAGGCAGCACAGGCCTCAGGTGCGCAGCACAGGCAGGCAGCCTGTCGCCACATGCCGTGAGGGGCCCACCAGGCCGTTGAGCGGAGTATCTGTTGCCACTGGCGCAGGCAGCGCCGCAGCAGTACAAGTTTATGCAAGACCTGGGCATACACCCTGCCAGTAGACGTTCATTGTGGAGCCAAACCATTCATGATGTCCGCACTGCTGTTGCAGCTGCTGCCCACCAACGTGCAGCTCTGTTGCTGCTTCGACCTGGCCGTGTTGCTGCCTTGCAGGTGTACCTGTTCCTGCACATGTGCTTTTGTGCCACGACGGCGCTGTTCTCGTGGCTGTGCTGGAACAGCTTCTGGCTGCACACGCTGCTGCTGTGCGCCATGGGGGCTGTCAGCGTGTGGCATGGCGCCAGCTACTACTTTGAGGTGTTTGCAAAGAGGTGCGCAGCAAGGTGACAGTTGGTGGAGCTGGTGTCAGCTGGTGCGGTGCTGCCTTAGCCATGTCAGCTAAGCGCAGCCAAGAGAGCAGGGTGTTACATGCACATAGTGCAGGCCCACAGGACGCAGTGCTGTGCTGCTGTATGCAGTCCATCCAGGCCCTAGACACAAAGCATCCCCTATGTTTACCTGAAGCAAGCACAAGTTCAGCAGTGTGAGGTGGGCTGGTGCCAGCCACATCCCATGCGCGCTGCTGTTGTTGCACTCCAGCCTGGCACGGTTCCATGTCACCAGTGCGGTACCCAGCATGGCATGATCATGTTATATTGTTGAAAACAAACTGCTGCTGCTGCTCCTCCACTGTGCAAGGTTACAAGCAAGCAGTACGTCTTCCTGCCCCCGGCTCCGCCCCCCCCCCTGGCGTTTGTGCAGCGCAGCACTGGTGTACCTGAGCGCACTGCCCGCCTGCTTGCCTGCCGCAGGTACCTGGCGGAGCTCACCAAGGCCAGCTCGGGTGACTCCAAAAAGAAGTGAGCCGCACACCCAAGGCACAGCTGTGCTGCTGCGCTCTCAGGAGGAAGGAGCACGACTCCAGCTGCACAGTGATAAGTGATTGTGCAGTTGCCTAGCACCCCACGCCCCCGGGGGGCAGTGGTGGCTGTGCTGGCTATTGCCAATTGCTGGACGGTCCAGCTTGCTTGCCAGGGGAGCAGCTGAGGCCCTTCCAGGCAAGCAAGCGGTGAAAGTTGAATTGCTGCTGCAGAAACCTCAGCCTGAACAGTTTGCTCATCAGTACTGAATGCTATTGTGTCCAGTGATCCTGTGAACGGCTTGAAATGAACGGGTGATGTTGACCAAGTAACAGAACGGGCGATGTTGACCATGTAACAGTCGTAAACTGCTGAGAGTCTGATCTTGGAGGGCAGCAGGGCTCACAACCACATCTACGGGTCAAACTTCAGAGGCTGACGGCTCTTCTTTTCACGAAATTTGGAGATGTGCTTTGATCGGTTGGTCGAAGTATCGGCCGCCGAACAAGGGTTGTTTTGACCAGATGTAGCACGCCGCTAAGTCCTATTCCTTGCAAGTCCAGTCCAACTGATTGAGCATTGCTCCCTTGATTGAGGAGAGTTACATGGGCTCCCTGATTAATTGAGGAGAGTTACATGGGTGTGCACGTCGGAAGCGGAACACTTCGAGGACTGCAGCGCGCAGGACACGAGAATAAACCACAAAAAGCCTCAGAGAAGCAATTTGCAGCTTCCTCACCCAAAATAACACAAACTCTGCGCAGAGAAAGAGCGTCAGGACGGAACAAAAGGTGTCAACGTCAGCGAAACAGGAATGGAACATGCAGACATGGCAACGACTAGCAGGTACTGGGCACCTCGGTGCTCCTGCTTCAGGTGTTGAAGACATTGTAAAACATGATGATCAACATGATCAAAACTCTCTGCTACCAGGACGCGCACAAAGCAACAGCATAACCCGCAGCTGATTCGTCAATCAAGGTGTTGCGTTTTGTATCTGATGATATTTGGGGCAGTTCTGGAAGATGTCGGATGGTGTCACCGTGTATTGCTGCTTTTCCTGTCAAGTCTTGGGATGTGCACAATGCATGCAAACATTCTGGAGCAGTGCTCCCTCCTCTTTCCGCCCCGATGGGGCGCGGGGCCGATGGCGCTGATGCTATGGCTTGACTGGGTAATATGATGATGATGAGCATAACCCGCAGCGCCGTGGCACCACAGGCACCTGCCACCCTACTGATGTGTCTGGCAAGGCCACACCCCAGGCAATGGCACCGGCCCAACGCACCTACTGGCTGACACAGGCTGCATGAGAGTACTAACAACACAAGACATGCAACACAAGACATGCCAATTTGGAAGAGCCGCAGCATCAGTGTGGAGGTTAAACGCATACTGTTGCTGACGTGTGTCCGTCCCATTGTCGAATATGGCAGTGAGGTTTGGTTTCCGTCCTCAGCTAGGCAACTGCAGCTGATTGACAAAGTGCAGACAGACATCATCAAATGCGCAATGCGCTGTGGCAAGGAGCGCCCATGCTCTTCAGCTCTCTTGGCAGAATGGGGTGTGAAACCGTTGCATATGTGGCTTCATCAGAGGGCTTTGGAGTACTACTACAGGATTCAGCGTATGCAGGGCGTTCGGCTGCCAAATCAAGTGTTTACAGCTGAATGGAGGCGTCCTAGTGGTGCTGTGGCGGTGACACCGTGGCACAAGTATGTGCAGAGCCTGCTGTGCAAGTATGGTGTGAATGTTGTGACCGCGGAAGGCAGAGCCAGTGCGTGCAAGAGCCATGTCAACAAGCAGGTCAAGACACTACATGCTGAAAGGATTGCATGTGAAACGTTGGAACACTCCACTCTGAGTCGGTATGTGGCTCATGTGCATCCCTCTCATGTTGATGCTATGGGTTTCAGGAGGCCTAGGCCGTACTTGCGTTCAGTGGCAATTCCACGTGGTATTGAATTGCTGTTGCGTGTTCGTATGGGTTGTCTGTGTGTACATGAGCGTACTAGTCAGTTTGGCGGTCGCAGAGCTAACTCCACTTCAGGATGTCCTTGTTGTGGTGCAGAAGTTGAGTCTTTGTCACACTTCATGTTTGATTGCCCTGCTACTTCTGCTCAGAGGGATGATATGTTTGCTGAGATCAGATCCCTGCCTGGTTGCGCTGAAAAGTTGCGCAGCGTTTTGTCCATGGCTGATTCGTCAATCAAGGTGTTGCGTTTTGTATCTGATGATATTTGGGGCAGTTCTGGAAGATGTCGGATGGTGTCACCGTGTATTGCTGCTTTTCTTGTCAAGTCTTGGGATGTGCGCAATGCATGCAAACATTCTGGAGCAGTGCTCCCTCCTCTTTCCGCCCCAGCGGGGCCGATGGCGCTGATGCTATGGCTTGAATGGGTAATATGATGATGATGATGAAGACATGCAACCACATGTAGCAGAATGGATAAAGGAGTAGAGGATGCAAGAAATTACCCCAATTCGCGCTATGGCGGAGAGTCCCTTCTTGGTGCTAGCTGCAGCCGGCCGTCGACCACGCGTAAAAAGGGGTGATCAGCTGGCACAATATCCAGCCAGGTCAAGGGTGCCGCGTTGATGACTATGAAATCAACCAGCAGCTCCCAAAACCTAGCCACCGCCGGCTTCTTCTTCGTCTGCACCAGCTCATTTAGCTCCTGCTGTCGCTGCTGCTGAAGCTGTAGCTGCTGCTGCTCTCTGTGCTGCCTCACTGCCTCATTATGAGCCAGTTGCGCAGCTGAGGGAGTAGCAGGCTGCAGCAACTGAGTGATAAGCTGCTGGTCAGCAGGTGGAGCCCGGGCAGGGCCACCTGCTGGACTGGCAACCAGGTCATGCTGCCTGTTTAGCACATGCTGGAGGTTGGCTGCCCTCCTGCCAACATCCATAGCATTGAAGGCCGCCAAACACACGACACGCCACACGCATGCGAGCACACTCCGCCCATCACGCGGCGGTTGCATGAGCCAAATATGCTGCATACTTAAAGCTGAGGATCCAGGCGTGCGAGTGCACCATGCTGCAGGCAAATTATCCACTATGGATTGCACCACCGCTTGCGCAACAGGGCAGTGCCAGTAATGGTGGTCATACCCAGGTATACATGCACCATACAAGCAAAACTGCTACGTGCTCATCAGTACAACCAGCGGCGCAGTACAGTGGGTGGAGCCAGCTTTGCTTGCATGCGCAGCCTCACATGCAAGGGTAGGGTGACACTGTGGGCTTGCCTTTCATGCTGAGTGCTGCTGTTTCTTCACATGTCCGGCAGCTGTAACAAGCTGCAGCACTTGTGCGGACATGGGAAGCACAGCAGGCATCCCACGAGGGAACAGGGGAGCTCGGGCTCCCAGCTGTGCTGCTTGACATGCTTCCTGCACGAAAGCACTGCTGCACACCGAATGAAAAATTTTGCCTGATTCTTCTGACTGCACTTTTACAACAGTACCAGCCAGTTGAACAAGTGAGCTAGCTGCGGCTGGCAGTTTAATTTGCATTTTAGTAACCATCTACTCTGTAAGCAAAGACAGTGCCAGCAGGGCCAGCACTGCTGCAGAGGCCGATCCGGCCAAACAGCAGAGCATAATGACATCTCTTGCAGGGCAAAACCAGCAGCAAGCTAAGTGTAGTATTACTGTTACCGCGTTGTGCAAGATGTGGCTCACATCATTCTTCTGGTCAAGGCCAGACCGCCAAAACCTGTGGGCGAGTCGGTACACCCGCAAGCCTAGGTACGTCATCCAGCAGCTCGAAAAAGCAATGATAAGGTAATACTGTGCAAAAGAACAGCACGGCAAGCTAAGGGATGTCAGCTTCACAAAAGCAAGGTCTGGGTAAAACCCTCAAATATTTTGCCCGGGCGAACAAGTCTTTGCCCCGTGCTGCAGGTTGCTGTTGGTTCTTTTTCAACAAACAGCGTTGCATTAGTAGTGGAAGATTACAAGCCTTGAACACGCCGGTTGTCCAGACGCAGCTTCAATACTTCAGCACCATGATGCTGGGAGCCTACGGCGTCCCAATGCATATGAACACAGTGACACCAGTCACCTCACATGAGGTGGTCAGCCTGCAGGGTAGCGGCAAGGTGCGGTGGCTGCAGAAGGGGTGGGCGCAGTGCAGGCTGGACTACAGGCACAGCGGCTCATGCTTATTGCACCTGGGCGCAGGTGATGGCCGAGTACATCTGGCTTGGCTCTTGTGGGGCTGATCTCAAGAGCCGGACCGTGGTGCTGGACGAGCAGCCTGCCAGCCCCGAGGACCTGCCCATTGCTGAAATAGACGGCAGCAGCTATGGTCAGGCTGCTGAAGAGAGCTGTGAGATTTACCTGCAGCCAAAGAAGATTTTTCCAGACCCATTCCGCGGCGGCAATCACATCCTGGTGCTGTGCGACACATATGTCCCCCCACTGGTGAGCTTTCGCCCCAGGATTGGCCGCTGGTAGCTGCCCTGCAATGGCTCACACTGTTCCGCTGCTGGTGGTCGCAGGCTTGCCACGCAGTGGCTGATCCCTGGGAGAACATGGCTCCCCACATCAGCAACCACCGCGCGGCCTGCGAGGAGGTCATGAAGCAGGCCACGCAACAGCAGCCGGTGTTCACCATGCAGCAGGAGTACACCCTGATCAGCGAAGGGTGCGCTCTCAGCGGGGGCTTTCTCATGGGCGACACACCCGGTCTGCCTATCAAAAACGCACCAGGTGCGCACGTAGCAGGTATTTCGTACGCGCAGGGCATGGTTTCGGGAAGTTTAGCTGCCCTAGCTGTGAAGATGACTGGCAGGACTGTCAGCCATTCAGCAGCAGGAGTGCTCTGATCTGGGAGAACACGGCTGGTTGTGCCCGATCCACTAATTTTGCAACACTTCGACTTACCTTTTGGGGGGGGGCTGACATATTAATGGTCGTGCGATGCTGCTTGCTGCAGGCCTGTCGGACAAAGCAGCAGCACGGTTGGGGCGCGAGGTCAATGAGCTGCATATGCACGCCTGCCTTTCAGCAGGGCTCAGCTACAGCGGCAGCCACACCAGCAGCACGCACCAGCACGGGTACAAGTTAGGCCCGTGCCTAGGAGTGGACATGGGAGACCAGTTGTCACTCAGCCGGTTCCTGCTGCACCGCATTGCTCAGCACAGTGCAGCAGGGATACATTACGACAGCCTGGGTGCTCTCGGCAGCCCCATTGGCAACAAATGCACCGTGCAGTTCAGCACCGCCTGTAGCAGAGACCCAGTCAGCGGTCTGTCAGCCATACAGGACATGATGGAAAGGCTGCACAGCAGCCACATTGCAAATTTTAGCGGCTGCGGCCTCGCAATGGCAGACAGCCACAGTTCTGGATCCTGGCACAGCAGCAGCGGCTTCAGTGAGCCTACTGCACCAACTGGCATTGCTCGCTTCACAGTAGGGCAGGGCAACAGGCATGCCGCCATAATGGTGCCCACCAGCACGCTGCTCAACAAGTGTGGGCCCATCCTGGACAGGAGGCCGCCAGCAGGATCTGACCCCTACCTGACTACCATGCTGCTGGTGGCAAATGCCTGCGGCCTGCCTCTGCCGCAGTCCACACGCAAGGCGCTGCAGCTCGCAGCGGCACTGGCAGCAGCCCATGAAGCACCAGCAGCAGCGGCGGCGGTGGCGGCGGTGCCCATGTGCATCCCCTCTTCTCAGCGCCCCAGCCATAGCCGCGGCAGCTTTGACAGCCCCAGCTGCGGTGCTTCTGCTGCACCTTCCTGCAGCCTCAGCGGCCTGTCTGACAGCCTGTGCAGCCTTGCAGGCAGTGGCGACGACAGTCTGGTGGGCAGTGCAGACAGTGAGGCAGTGCTGCTGTCTGCATTAGATCGCCTGGACGGCTTTGGAAGCTGCGCCAGCATGCCGATTGGCTTTGGCGGTGCTGGCAGCTGCTGCATGTATGGCAGCGATGATGAAGACGTCTGCTCTGACGCCAGCAGCCCAGTTCTGGCCAGCAACAGCCTTGCAGGAGCAGCGGAGGCACATGAGGCAATGTTCTATGAGTAATCACCTGCGTAACAGCAGTAGCAGGAGCTGCAGCAGCGATGGCCCAGGCAGCAGGAGTGGCTGTGTTTGCTTGAACTTGACTTGTGGTTTGTGTGTGAGCATGGCTTGCAGGCTGCCAGGTCAGCTGGCTCATGGCCCGCCTGTGCTTACGTAGCATGGTGTCCTGAACAGAGGTTGGTGTGCCTGCACTTGGTTCTGCGTATGCATATGTGCCGACTCTGTCAGCTTTGTGACTATCTTTGGCGGGTGCCCCATCAGCAACACCCGAGATCACGCTTTCCTTGGGCAGGGATGTAGTGATCTGTCCCTGCCCCAGCACGATGACTTGTTGGGTGCCGAGAGCTGAAGGACGCAGCGAGCACGTGTGTTGAAGCAGGGATGTTGCTAGTCTGAAGGGGTTGGGAGGGGGTGTTGTGTGTGGTGGACGTCGTTGCCTGTGGCAGGTCTCGCAGGGCTGGGAGCCGGGGCTGCCCCTCCGCTTGGCCTGGTTGGTGGTGAGGGTCGGGAGCTCTCGCCTTTGCAGCCGTGTGGGTTGCTGCCTTCTTTACAGCGATAGATGCATGTTGTGCGCTGATCCGCCCGCAGGATGCCAGCCAGGAAACTTTGATACACACCTTTACGTAAACCACATTTGGTCTGGTGGGCGTTGTTTGCAGCATGACACGATGGTGCGTTGCTTTCCACACACTGTGGCCATGCAGTGCTGCCGGCTGCCTGGAGGTGTGCACAGGGGTGGAGCAGGGTGCCGCACGCTGCGACACACTCCACGCTTGCTGGCAGCTGTGATCGTCGTCTGTGAGTGGCCTCGGCTGTGCTGCTGTGTTTGCTGTCACGCACTTGTCCTTTTTGCAGTGTGGCTTTGGCACAGGGCATGGCCAGTGACGATCATGCAGCAGATCCACTCAAAACCTGTGTTGGGTGTATCGGTGTGCAGCGCCTGGGCTGCTGTTGGTCCGCATGGTAGCTCCGCTGCGTGGTCATTGCACCAGGTTGAGTTTCAAGAGTTGCTGCCGGGCTCATGCACCCAGCACAGCATTGGAAATAGATCAGGTGTATGTGTTGACGGTTCGCCAACATGCGGGCATCATCTGAGCTTGCATCATCATCTGAGCTTGCAGCTAGTTCGTGGCGGTCTGTGAAAGTGCTTGAAGCGGATGCTTCCTGCCTGCCGTGTTGCACTGCGCTCTTGGCTGCTGCGCATCCCCTGCCTGGCATCCGGTGCAATATCTATCAGTGCGGGGGCGATAGTGTATATGCAAACCACAAAAATTGTTGGAGCTGACTTAATCACTTGGCTGTCCTGCATCGCTAATGATAGTATCTGTGCAACACTGGTGTGTGCATGCACCTGCTTGGCAGGCTGAGCTGCTGTACTGGCGGCAGTGTGGCGGCCCCGCCTGCAGCAGCCACGTGCTTGTCATGGTTGGTGTCCTCTGCGCAGCACACTGCAAGCATCCGGCGGGTGACAGCATGCTCGTATGCTGCTGGCAGTGGTGGTGAGCACTGTTGACGTGTGCATTGTTGCTACTTTAGAAGGCGTTCTTGCTACTTTAGAAGGCGTTCTTGCTGCGCACCGCATATGAGCCTGGATATGTGTGCAGCACTGGCCATCTGCATGTGATTGATGTTTGTATGCGTTCTTGCTTGCAGCAGCAGTTGGCGTGTTATGCCCATTGTTTGCACGGCCTGCTTGATTGGGCTCCTGCTAGCTGGTGTTGAGGATTGTGGCCCTGGGCCTCCACGTTAATCAGGAAAAAGCAGCACTGAGTGTTATGGAGCAGGTGCAGGTTGTTTGCAGCCTGCGAGCCATGATGTTGTGCGCCCAGGGATGTGGTATCCAGTATGGATGTTGAATGTGCATGCTGCTGAGGTGACGGCATGGTGTTGGCAGCCGCGTCTGCGTGTGCATAGGCATGTCGTGGCTTATGTGGTTGCTTGGCTGGCTCAAGGATAATGAGGCAGTTGCTAGGGATAGGGCAGCGCTTGTGTATGTCTGCGAGGCCTGCACAGCAGCAGCAGCCGCAGCAGTCTGCCCCTGAAGGAAGCGGTGTGTGCATGTTGTTGGTATTGTTGGTATCAGTGATGCACATTGCAGCAGCAACTGCCAAAGACGCAATTGTGTTAGGGACACCCCTAGTTAGTAGCTGCACAAATCGTTGGCGGCTGGGTGGATGTGTGAGATTGTGCACCGCCCGGGGTCCCAACAGCTTCATCCAGTGGATGGTCAAGGCTGGCAGGGCATGCCGCGTGACAGGACAGGCATCAGTCAGTCGTGTGAGGCGTGATAGAAGCAGCGTGATATGGATGCCCTTTGGCTTGCCTTGTGGCTTGCCTGCTGCTGGCACAGTATGATGTGAGGCGTGGACTTTGCTGCGTGTGCGCTTCAGTTTCGGAGAAATCAATTGATTGGTGCGGCGGGATGCCGTGTGTTCAATGTTTGCGGCGTGGGCTGGCTGTGACTGCTGGAGGTTTGGCGTTGGTGCAATGCTGTACGCCTGCCTCATGCGGGGACCTTGCGTACTGCGAGCGAGCATGGGGCACGGGGGTTGGCAATAGGCATGCGTATGTTGATGTTTGCTGTGTGGTTGGTGCTGAGCTACCCAGCTACCACTTGGCACCAAAGCAGGCTAGCATGCTATACATGGGCTTCGGCCATTCCCAGGGGCTAGTGCCTCCTGGATGTCTGGAAAGTTTGAATCTGGTGTTGCGTACAAGAGAATGAAGGGTGCAGCGGAGTCTCAAGAGGGAAGCGCTTGCTGAGAGCAGTGGGTGCCTCACACATGATCCCGTACTCCATCTTGCACTCCTGTCACTGCAGTGACTACTGCGTGTTGTTCATGCCACTGTCACCCAGGCTGTGGCAGTGGTGCCTCGGTGTGACTGCCTTGCAGTTGCTGCCCACATGCCTTCTCACCGTGCGAGGCAGGTTGAGATGCAGGCAGTCAATCGCTTTCAAGTGTTTGGTGTTGCTGCTTCATACACAGGGGCTTTGGCGGCGGGCTTGATTGGTCAGGGGCTAGATCTGCCTGCTGTGCATGATCACACACTGGCTCCCCCTGGGTTGGGGCGCTCAATGATGTGTTGATGCAGGAAGCGGCATATTGAAGGGGGTCTCGCTGACGTGTTGGGAGCGCAAGCGAGCATAATCCCAACAGCATTTTGTACAGTTTGTCACTGAGAACTGCAACAGGAGTTGGCAGGCCACTCCTACCGCTGTACTGTGATTGCGATGCAGTGGTGCCACAGCTGTGTGGCTGCTTTGCTTGCGTAGGCCTCATGCTTTTCGTAAGCGCCCATGCAGGCACCCGGTTGGAATGCTGCTTTGCGCTGCGGCTCAACTGCAGGACTTGCGTTGTTGCAGTTGCTACTGTGACAGCTCAGCATGGCTCTGCCTGGCATACACCCATCGGCGCACTGTGTCTCTGCACAGGTTGCATATTTGAATCTGTCACCTCAAGAACACATATATTTGGATTGCACTAGTGTGCGCTGTTGCGTTTTTTATTTGTATTCTATTTCTGGATTGCTATAGCGGACAAGGCTGGGAGGTTTTGGTGCATCACTGTTGGCTGCCCACCCAAGCAGGTGAACAGGGCTTTAAATCTGGGTTGCCTCACTTTGTTGTGTCCCTCGTGTCCGTTACCAACGAAAAACCGTGTGGGCTTTGGATTGTCAATTATGTAACATCATGCTACCTACACTCATCATCATCATCATCATCATCATCATCATGATCATGTTACCCATTCAAGCCATAGCATCAGCGCCGTCGGCCCCGCGTCTCACCGGGGCGGAAAGAGGAGGGAGCACTGCTCCAGAATGTTGGCATGCATAGCGCACATCCCAAGACTTGACAAGGAAAGCAGCAATACACGGTGACACTTGATGTTTGATTGCCCTGCTACTTCTGCTCAGAGGGATAGTATGTTTGCTGAGATCAGATCCCTGCCTGGTTGCGCCGAAAAGTTGCGCAGTGTTTTGTCCATGGCTGATTCGTCAATCAAGGTGTTGCGTTTTGTATCTGATGATATTTGGGGCAGTTCTTGAAGATGTCGGATGGTGTCACCGTGTATTGCTGCTTTTCCTGTCAAGTCTTGGGATGTGCGCAATGCATGCAAACATTCTGGAGCAGTGCTCCCTCCTCTTTCCGCCCCGGTGGGCCGCGGGGCCGATGGCGCTGATGCTATGGCTTGAATGGGTAATATGATGATGATGATGATGATGACACGGTCACACCATCTGACATCTTCCAGGACTGCCCCAAATATCATCAGATACAAACGCAACACCTTGATTGATGAATCAGCCATGGACAAAACGCTGCGCAACTTTGCAGCGCAACCAGGCAGGGATCTGATCTCAGCGAATATACTATCCCTCTGAGCAGAGGTAGCAGGGCAACCAAACATCAAGTGTGACAAAGACTCAACTTCTGCACCACAACAAGGACCTACACTCAATGATGCTGAACTTCTGGGCAGTAGCCAGCCACTTGAGCAGGTGGAGTGAGAAACGTGTTGCACCACTACGCTGCAGCACAGCTGCCTGTTGACATGCACTACAGTGGGTGGAGCCAGCTTTGCTTACATGAGCAGCCTCGCATGCAGGGGTAGGGAGACACTTGCTTGCCTTTTCATGCTAGGTGCTTCTTCTTCTACACTACTTGGACGAGGCTGTGCTGTAGTGCCACTCACAGCGACTCTGCTTTCCGGCTACATCAGAGTGCTGCTGCTTATTACTAAGGCCTGGGCTTGTCAACCAACTCTGCCCCCGCTCCACCCGCCATGCAGGGATGAGCCAAAATGGCTGTAAGAGGACACGGCACTAGCATACAAAACACTGTGAATACCCTGTGTCCACCATCCCCTGCATGCTGTGGGCTGCCAGTCCTGACGACCCTGATCATTATGCCGCTCGACTTGAAGCGCGCAACACTGTACAATGGCCTGCCTGTTGCTGCACATCCCTGCAACTTGGCACGGCCTGAATCCCTAGTGCTATACAGGTGCACCTCCCGCTGGTGAGCTTGGCGCTGCAGCTGCCAGTGATCAGCTGCATGATGCATTCCTGCGTGTCACCCGAGGCGAGCAGTCAGCTCCCCGCCTGCTGCCACGCGCAGTTGCCGCATCACACGACCCTGCAGCAGTGCCCTGCTGGGCTCCCACACCTTCTGCTCCTCCTCTGAGAGGCCCTGACCTTGAACTTGCCACTGCTGCTGCTTTTGTGCTGCAGTCCCGCCAGCCCCTGCTGCACCCGTTAAAAAAGCCGCTGCAGCAGCAGCTGGCTCCACCCCAGCTGCCGCAGCTATTTCTGCCTGACGCGCCTGCTGCCAGGTCAGCTGCAGCAGGTTGAGGCTGCTGCTGCTGGGCTCCGGATCCATGTACGCATCAAACCCAGCCTGGCCCTGCGTGTCCTGCAACAGCTGCAGCAGGCGGTGCAGCGCCCAGGGCGTGACAAGGCCCTTGCCGCCAGCAGCTGACAGCTCAGCATGGTGCATTGGCTGCACACCTGGCACAGCAGCAGCAGCGTCCTGCTGCTGCCTCTGCTGTTGCTGGTCCAGGACTGCATCTGGCAGAACCTGAAGAAATGACAGCAGACAACGGTGTCAACACAAGGCAGTTTCTGGGTGGGACCTGCAGGCAGAGCTACTTTAGTGCGGTCGCTCATGTGACAGATGCTGAGCCTACCACTGTGTAGAGTCAGCTGCAACAAGTCAAGCAGTGCATTACACAGTGATGACGCAGTGACTGGCAGGGTCTGCAGTATCTGTTTCCGCAGAACATGGTTGATCCACAGGTCAACCATGTGATTCTTACCTCTAATCGCAGCGGGCACACCACCGCGTGCAGGAACTGTGTGGGTGCCAGCAGCTGCGGCACATCAGGCTGCTCAGCACCACACCACGGCAGCGCCAGCAGCGCAGCATACAGCCCATGCACCTGCTGTGCGCCTGTCACCAGCAGCTGTGAGCCTGGCTGACCATCAAACGCAGTGGCACCCTGCAGCGGCAGCAGCAGGAGCAGCAGCAGCAGCAGCAGCAGCAGCAGCAGCAGCTGGTAATGACAACAGATCATTGGTTGCAGCAATGCAGCATCTGCATATGAACTGCCCAGCTTGCAAAATGACAGCACAACAGCTGCCGTAAACAGCAGCAGCAGGCTGTTGCCCAGTTGCCCAGCTTTGCAAGCAGCTGTGACGTCTGCATTGTCCCCCTCCTGCCCACCTCCCTGCATGCTCACCAGCTGTTTCCCTTGCGCCTGCTGTTGCTGCTGCTCCAGCAGCCCAGCCAACTGGCCTGTGCAGCCGTACGCCGCCAGGTGCTGCCTCATGAGCTTGTTGGTCCGGCCCACCAGCGCATGCCGCTGCTGGCAGCCCATTATAGAGGGCGCACACAGCACGGCCGTGAACTGCTGACGGAATGCCTGCAGGACCGGTGACGTGCACGAGCACAGCACTGACATAGCACAATCGAGCATGGCAGATGCAGGGCATACAACAGCCTGCTGTAGCTGTTTGTTGTGAGTTAGATGTGTGTAGACAGTGCATGACGCAGCTGCTGTACTGCTGCACGTAAGGCCAGCAGGGCATGCACCCAGCATTGCGCATGCACCCAACCCAGCTGCAGCGGGGAACCAAGCATGCCCCTCAGCCCGCTCTCACCTGGCCGCTGATGTACAGCACTGGGCACTGGTCATGCCGCAGGCTGCTGTATGCACTGCGCAGAGCTTGCCTCCAGGTGCTGACACGTGCTTCCAGGCTGCCGTCCTCGCCGCCACGCAGCGCCGCCATGCAGGCAGTGCTGAGCTGCGCTGCTGGGTGCTGGTACTGCAGCAGCGCGCCGCACAGCCGCTCCTGCAAGTGGCAAGATACAGCGCACCAGCAGCGAGTCAGACATTGCCGATGCCGTTGCAAACACTTGGTGTGCTGTGCTCCTGCAGCAGGTGCTAGCACACGACAAGCAGCACAGGGCAATGAAGGCGTTTTCCCAGCCTATCAACACATGCTGGCCGAGGTGCACATACCACCCAAGGCTGCCCCTGTGTCTGTGTGCGCCCCTCACCTGGTTGCTCAAGCCAGCTGCCTCTTTGCACCGCCCACCAGCAGCAAGGGCATCACACACTGCAGCAGCAGCAGCAACAGCGTTGGCATGCCGCGACACTAGTGTAGTTGGGTGAACAGCAGCACACACTCAGAAGTCCCAGGTATCAGCCGATCTAGCAATGCTCTGGCACTACTTAGCCTGCCGAACCACTGCCTGAGGGCACGCATGTGCGAGATGTTTGCCAGCACTGCTGGCCATGCCATCTGTCAGCCGCTCGCCTTGTCTGCTGCCGGCAGCTCACCTGCGCCCAGGCCAGACGTGCGCTGCTCCTCAAGCACAGCAAAGGCGGCCGCAGATGACAGCCGAACCCGAAGCTTGGCGCTCCAGTCCCATGGCACCAGCTGCAGCCCCTGCAAGTGCCAGCGCTCCTGCGCTGCTGCTGCCGCACCACTGCTTCCGGCTGCTGGCGGCACACGCATGCAGCCATCACGAGACGCATCCGGTGCAAAATGCCGGTCAATGTTGATGATCTGCATGCATCGTCACGCAGGCAGTGGTGCAATATTGCATAAAATTAGCAGCAGTGGTGGCACATGATGAGTTGGCAAACTATCAAAGTGGTGGACAGCAAAAAAGTGCAAGCATGTGATGGCTGCACCAAGCGGCTGAGGGCCACACTGTTCAGCTTTGAGCGCTTTCTGCTTTGTGATGTGCCACAGACGTTGCAGTTGTTGCTAGCCAGCCAACAACAGCGTTGCTCTGCAGCAAGCCACCTCAATAAAGAACAAACTTTGTTGGTGCTATATTCTCACCGCATGCAGTTGCTCGTCTGCTGGTGCTGCCTGCAAGCTGTGCTGACTCAGCAGGTGATCCATGCTGTGGCACTTGTCCTGCTGCTGCTGCTGCTGCTGCTGTTCGAGGTAGGGCCTGTAAGCATATGCACAACGCAGTGTGGTGTTGTTGGCAGACGATGGAGCAGCTGCACCCGCATGCGCTATTCAGACTCCTGTTTGTGTGCAACATGCCGCAGCTTTGACACTGATACTGCTGCCAATCATTATGGCTGTGCCACAAGGCAGCTGCAAGTCAGCTTGTTGTATGCAGAGCTTGGCAGCCACATGTCATGCAAACACACCTGTTTGTGCCTGCTGTCTCATGCTGCTGCTGCTGCTGCTGCTGCTGCTGTTCACTGGGCTTCTGCAAGTTCAACTCCTGGTAAAATCCAGTAAGTCGGTAGCATGCCTGCACAAAAGGGAAGCCCGGCGATGCAGTCCCACAGAACAAATGTTACAACCACAGCGAGTGCTTCAAAGCTTAGCCCTGCAAGAAGCATGCCAGTTGCAAGCAGCAAACATATCAACGCGCGTGGTGCAACAGTGTGGTGGCTGAATGGGTTCAGTATTGTTGCTGTTTCCAGTGCATCTGCACCTGACCTCTGCTCACCTGCTGTCCTGCTGCTGTCCTGCAAGCAGGCTGGCACCACCATGCACGCCCTGGCAGTGTCTCTTTGCCTCCTCCTCCAAAACCTTTGCCTGCAGAAGCATCACGCAGTGGTCAGGGCGTGATGTAAGCGATGTTCTGCTGTATTAAAGTTGCTGCTGTTGTTCTGTATGCACGACATGTGCCTCACCCTGAGGTCCTTGCGCTTGCCATTATCGTCCATAAATGGCTTTCTGTTGGGATATATCTCAGATATTCGGGGCTGCTGCCAGCAGTGGGTGCCAGCACAGCTCCCTGCCATGTGCTGCTTGTCTGCTCTGTGATGCTGCTGCACTGCCTGCTGTTGCTGTTCTGCCCGAGCTCTTGGAGGACCGCTGGAACCTTGGCGCGTTGACCTCGTGTTTTTCAGCCTGTACATCTACAAAATTTGCCAGACATGCGCCTTAACCTTCCTAGAACTGGACAGACAAAAGTCCCAACGTCTCCCTAGTTAAAACCAGAATTTCGCAGCAGGGCGTCCCCTCAAGGCCACAGCTTCATAACATACATTGATACATCGAATAGGCGCTGTAGCAGGTTTGGTGTAGAGAAAAGTGCAGATGCAAGTTCAAACCGGTGCAGACGACCACTTTTGTATCAAGTGGTCACGTCAGCCTTTTCGCCGTATGTGAATGACGGAACTGATCAGGAAGTGTTTGAGGATGGTGTCCATACAATTCCTGTGCCGTGTTGTGTGTCGACTGTGGGAAAAGCCCCTCGCTGTACTGGGGCTGGGAGCCAAGTACAGGCGCCTACTGGATGCCAGGTGCTGATCTCAATTGTCCGCATGCACCCTGGTTACCAAGCATGACTCAACGATCTCAGGCTAGGCTATGGTGCGCACCATGTACTTTACATGCAATGTGCCACAGACCTCAGCACAGTAACACAGACTGTAGCACACTGTGACAGGCTGCCAATGATATGTACAGGTATGCAGCCATCCCGCCCTGTTTGTAGCTCCGCATGAACCAGCATTTTTGCAATTTCCGCTGCTAGACTACAGCACTGCTACGCATTACAAAGCATGCAACAAATTGGCTGAAACAGCACGCCAAGTTGCAGCAGGTACCCGTGCACGATGCCGTGCAGTCACTGCGTGATGATTGCAGGGACACAAACAGCATTTACCAACGTTAATCCTCTGTAAGACCAGTTGAGCCACACACATATGAACTGGCAGACATGCATCAACTGCTAACGGCGTGTTTTTATCCATCCTCATGAGGATCAACGTTGATCAACCCCATGCATGTTGTCCACAGACTGCTGCCCAGCTCATAGCAGCACAGCGTGCGGCAACCCCAGCGACAAGACTGAGCACACTTATAAGGCGTGCGATGTTGCCATGCGCAGCGTCCACCATTTACAAGCACAGCGTCCATTTCAGGCTGCAGCAAAAGGCACGACACCATACGCACAACATTCATCAGCACTGATTAGTGCTGGTTACGACCAGAGGTGACACAGCCCTTCACACCTGTGCACGGCGAAGGGAAAACCCCAAACACAATCTATCACTGGTTCATGTGAGCAGGCATGGACTAGAATAGCCAAATGCGCCCTACAGCCAAAAAGCAGCAATCCCAGTCACACGTCAACACTGCGCAACCATATATGCAGCAAAGCACCCACAAGCATTACAGACCATATAATCTACAGCTGCAGCCTTGCAGTGCCTGATGCACCCTGCAAGCATGTGCACTGCACTGCCACACCCCCACGCATGTTTCACCCCTGCAACATCCCTTGCTGTGCCGGAGCAACCCTGATTCAGTGTGCCCCCTTGGCCACTCACACTCTAACTTAAGCCCCTAGACCCCCACCATGGGCACTGCTCTTGCTCCTGCTCCTGCTGCTGCTGCCTATCACATTCGCCTGCTTGCCCTACCGCATATCAGTGCCAGCAGCCAAGTATGTGCTGCGTGCTCACCCGCAGCCGTTCAACAGCAGGGACGTCAGCAGCGCCCACCACGCCACCTCCCCGCCCAGCTGCCTGCCTCGCTCCGCCACAACACTCGCGTGTTCGCATCACTCGCGGCTGCAGGCCGTGGACAGCAGCTGCAGCACGTCCGTGGCCGTCACCACGCCAGCGGGCCGCTGGTCGGGGTCCACCACGTACACGCGGTGGATGCCGTGCTGCGGCGCGCCCAGCATGCGCACCAGCTCCTCCAGGCTGGCGGTGGCCTGGCAGGTGTACGCGCCCGGCGCGTGCGCCATCAGCACATGGGCCCTCGGGGGCGGCCCGGGCTTGGGCGGCGCTGCCTCCGCTGCTGCAGGCGACGCTGCTGCTGCTGCTGCAGCTGGTGGTGAGGGCTCTGGTGAGCGCGCAGGTCCGTTCATGGGGATGGCCTGGTGCGGGGGATTGGGCGGCAGGCAGGCAACAGAAGTGCGTCAGCAGCCCTGACAGTTTCAGTAGCAGGTGGGGCTGTGACATAATTGTTGCAACTGCATCAGGACACTTGCTGTGCACACTACGTATACGCTCATGAAAAGCAAGAAAAGAAGCAGGATGCTGCAGCTACAGTGCATGTGCCCACAGGCGTATGCAGCACCAGCACCTGACAGGCAGACACCATGCCCCAGCCCATGCCCCAGCCAATGCTGGTGGATGCTTTGCATGCTGTGCCCCACACACAACATCAGTTCAGCCGCCCCAAACTCCCCACCTGGTCTGGTGCCAGTGGCTTGCTGGCCAGGAACTGCTTCACGCTCAGCGCCAGCACACCAAAGCCGCCCCGCCGCAGGTGGCGCAGGTCGCTGGCAGACAGGTTGCCCACCAGGCGCATGTTGGCGCTGCTGCCGGCACCAGCCAGCACAGCCACGGCGGACACGCGCTGCTGCAGCAGCACGCGGAACGCCTGCAGCAGCAGCAGCAGCAGCAGCAGCAGCAGCAGCAGCAACAGCAGCACGTGCCACCTCAACTGCAGCAACGAACGCCAATGGCTATCGAAGAGAAGGCCAGGGCCCATGGGCATCGGCAGCGTGTCCAGCACCATGCGCAACACTAGACGCAGTACATGCACACAGGCCTGCCGCCACCTCTTCCGCTCAGACACCAGCACACCAGCCCCCAGCCTGCTGCCTGCCCCGCCATGCCAGCCACGTCACCAGCACCGTGCGCACCTCGAGGGCTGTCACGCTCTCGTGCACCGCCACCAGCTGCCGCCGCGGCGCGGGCCGGTGCGCGGCCGGCCCCGGGCTGCCCAGGCTGGCGGCGGCGTGGCACGCAGCAGACACGCGCGGGCTGGGCGGCGGGCTCATCTGCACCGCGGTCGGCCCGCTGCTGGCGCGCTGCAGCATCGACGCGGCTGGGAAGTAGCTCTCCTGCGCGGGCGAGGCAGACATGCCGCTCAGGCTGCCCAGCAGGCCGCCGCCGCTGCTGCCGTAGCTGCCGCCGCCCGCCAGGGGTGGCTTGGGGCTTGATGGTATGTGTGGCAGGGCGCCGCCGTGGCCGTGGCCTGCAGCTGGGCTGCCTGTGAAGAGGGGTGGCGGCCTGCAGGTGCCGCTGCCCATGCCTTGGAGGCGTGAGTGGGCCAGGGAGGCGCAGGGCAGGGCAGCGGGCGCAATGTGAGCAGCAGGGGTTGCTGTGCAAGGCAGGCACGTCCACGCCAAAGCAGAACGCGTCCTGTTCACAGCCGCGATTGTGCCGGGTCGTGCCACTGGCCGCACGGTGCTGGCGCGCACGGCTGCCCACCTGCTGCCTGCCCACAGGCTGGTGTGCTGCCAGCGCCGCTGCTCGTCGCCCCTGGCTGCCCTCCCCACCGCCCGTCCCTCAGGCCGCATGACCTGCTGTCTGCTGCCTGCACTGCCGCCACTGGCCGCTGCTTCTGCACACCGCAGACATGCGTGGCGCTCTGCCACCCACCTGTCCCCGCGGGCCCTGCAGCCAGCAGCAGGCTGCCGGTGGCCAGGCCCAGCTCAGCCAGGCTGGCCTTGCCCAGCGGGCGCAGGCACTCGTGGTGCGCTGCCAGGAACCTGCGCAGTGCCGGGGGCAGGGCAGCAGCGCGCACAATGATCAGCAGACGACCACAGCACCACCGCATCGGGGGTGCGGCACTGCAGCAGTGCTTGCAATTCTGCGAGCAATGACGCTGGCTGATCCTGCAGTGTGCAGGGTTGAGCACTGGGCAACGTCACGGTACGCGCATGCAAGTGGAAGCCTTGCGCTGCACCTGAGCACGTCCGACTGCGACAGCACTGACAGCGGGCGCTGCGCATCGCCGGGGGTGGCCACCATGATGCGGTGGGCGGCAGCGGGGTGACGGCCGTCGCCGGTCGAAGTTCCATTGTTGCTGCCCCCGCTGCCCCCCCGCTGCGATGGGGCTTGCGGGCATGCATGGTGACGAGGACAGGGCGAGGCCTGCGCCCGACTGCCAGCTGCTGATGCTGGCGTTGGGGGTGCGCGGCAGGAAGCAGCTCCTGCAGGGTGCAGGCACACAGCCACAATCAGGGTTCAGGGGCGACACTGCTGGGGCTTGTGGTGGCGCGCAGCAGGATATGCAGGATGCTGCTGCCAGGCTTCACAACATGCAGCATGAACAGTGCTGCCTCAAGCAGGCACGGGCAGTGCAGCAATATGTGGAGAGCTTGTCAGTTCGACAGACATGCGCAGCTGCATGTGCTGCTGCATGCCTGGACCCTGCTGCTGCTGCTGACACAACAGCCTGCAGTCAAAACAGCACAGACCATTGCAACCATGATGATGATGATGATGATGGTGATGATGATGATGATGATGATGATGATGATGATGATGATGATGATGATGATGAACTGCTGCTGGCTGCTGCCGCTGCTGCTATGGCTGCATTCAGCACTGCGTCGCCGCCCCACCTAATGAGCTCCAGCAGGCTGCTGTCAGGGTCGTCTGCAGATGGAGGCAGCACATGCACACATGCATGAGCAACGTGCATGCAAGGGAAGCAGCACATGCAGCAGATCAAACGGCCCACGCCAGGGAGCACGTGTGTACGTGTTTTGGTTGGTGTGCCACGGGATCGCTGTGCGTCATCCGCGTGCAGCAGCAAACAACTCGACAGCAGCTGCCAGCATGAGCTGTAGCGAGTTGCACCTCGATTTCACTGGTGGTCAAAACTGGTTGCACTGCGGTTCTCTCCTCTCTATGGCAGCTTACTGGTATCTGTTGCACAGCTGTCTGTGCTGCGCGTGCTCACCATGCAGCTCCCAGTCAGCGCATGCTGCCTTGGCATCGCCAACATCAGCAGCCGCAGGCCCAGCGGCGCTGCTGCCAAACAGGGACAGCACGGGCCGTGCACACAGCGCAGCGCCCAGCTGCTCCAACTGCTCTGCGCTCAGGCCGCCATTGCTGTCTGCGGAGTGACGGTGCGTGAGTGGTAGGTGGGGGGCAGGCAGGCAGGGTTGGGGTCCGTGTGTGCAGCACGCACGTGTGTGTGAGTGGACGCACAACATCAGCAGGGCTTGCTGCAGAAGAGTGATGAACTGCAGGATCTGGCAGCTGCTTCCCAGCTTCGTTGATTGCTGGCGTGCAACAAAAGCAAGCACACACACTCTTCAAGAGTGCAGACCTTGCACGTGCAGAATGGCACGCCTGTGTCATACCTGATGCCAGTAGAACATGGCTCAGGGTTGCTGGGCTGCTGACCTACCACAGCGAACCTTGGCTGATCCTGCCAAAGCAATTGTTATAGCTAGGCTGCTGCATTGCTGGCACGCACCAGCTTCATGGTGGAAAGTTACCAAGCTCAAGGCACGCACCTGCTTCAGGTGGCAGCGAATGTAGGAAGGCTGACAGCACAGCCCACACATCCACAAACCCAACAAGAGTGCTGACAGAGGGGGTAACCTCTGGCTTCCCTGCTCGCTGACGAAGATTGGAGCACTAAGCACACTGTACTTGCTGAGTGTGTCTAGCACTGTTCCCACATCCACCGTGTGGGCTACGCCAACTAGCGGCTTCTCCTGCTTGGATTGAAGTAGGTCTTTCAGCTGTGTCTGTCCTAGCAGCTCTTTCAGCCCTTTGGTGCTTTGGTCCATGTTCCCGACAGAATTTTCTCACCACGCCAACACGCAGGAACACAAATGTGATTGCTATTGCATGGTTTCGCGATCTCTTTGATCGACACCAATGACCGCACACACAGTCGCAGAGGCGTGCATAGGACAGCGAGACCCTGTCACAGTCCGACTATGAGTGAGTCGGTTGCGTTCCTGTGGCATCTTGTGCTGCTTGCCTTATCATAAGCCAGGTGTGAGAGGATCGTGACTACAAAGTTATGATCAACATCAATTGTCCTACAATTTTATGTTCTGGTCTGGCGCAGCAGTAGATGACCTGGCAGGCCATTATTTTCCCTTCTGTACGCTATTTCATGCATTGCCGTTGTACAAGATATCAGGCATGCACCACTGAACGTATTGTCATATGGCTGCTTGCGCGTTCAGACAGTTGGTCTGTGTTGTTTTGCAGCTAAAGCTTCAGGACATGCATCAAGCATGATGATCTACCAGCCTAGCAGCAACAGCCCGTCCTGCACATCACTCTCAGCTACAGCTGTAAAGCATGCCGCCCATAACATTTGCTTGGGTGGATGCGTATGCCCTTGAGACGCTGCGCAGCCTGTCGAAAGTTGACCGCTACCTGACGCGTGCGAGGGAGCTGTTGGCAGCAGGCAAGCTGCAGCAGTGCACCTGGCAGGACGATGGGGGGCTGCAGGCAGTGGCTGCTGGCAGCAGCGCTTCTGATGCATACATTGTGGCACTGCTGCCTGCTGTGCCTGGGCCGTACACCACATCCTGCAGCTGCCCCAGGTGCGGGTCGAAAGGAGCTGCGCTGCCGCTGCTTCATACAAGACTGGCTTGCGTCACATGCGATCCAGCAAGTCTGCGCAGTACGCATGGCTTGGTGCAGAGGCACCAGCATGGCCTCAGAGGAGCAGCGGTGGCAGGGGTAGCAGCAATCAACACCCTGAGCTGTAAAGTCGTAACGAATCTGCTGAACAAGGTTCAGTACTAACTGGTGCCAGGGTGTCTGCTCACTCGTGTCGCCTCTGCTGATGACAATGTGTCGCTTCCAGCCATGACAAGGACGGCATTTGCAAGCACGCGCTGGCTGCTCTGCTGTGGGTGGTCAACAACCCACCACCAGCAGACCTGCAGCAGGAGCAGCAGCAGGTGCAGCGGCAGCAGCACCAGGAGCAGCGGGACTCCACGCTGGACGATGCAAAAGATGAGCAGCAGCAGGCAGAGCCTGCAGCGGCACGGCCACAGGCAGCGCCGACCCCGCTGCTGTCGCCGCGGGATGTGTCTGCAAATGCTGTAGAAAGGGTGCCGCCGTCACGACCGATAGCCGCAGCAGCTGCTGCAGCAGCGGCACAGCCATCACCCAGCCAGGCAAACAAACGCAAGCGTGTGCTGCCGGGCTCTTTGAGGCCTGCTGCTGCGGCTGCAACACAAGTGGCAGCAGGTGGCGGCCCTGGCAGCCCACCCGCTGTTGCACACAGCCCTGCAAAACGGCGCAGGACAGCAGCTGCAGCAGGCAAGCAGCACAAGACTGCAGCCGGGGAAGGCACTCAGGCCAGTGACGGACGGCAGCAGCAGCAGCAGCAGCAGCAGCAGCAGGCAGATGAAGAACTGCAGCAGCTGGCTGTGAAGCGTGTAGCCAGGGCACCAGGTTTGGGCAAGCGACGTCCCCGCATCGCACCACCCTCCCCACAAGCTGCGCAGGAAGCCTCACAGCAAGTTGTACAGACACCGCCACAGCTTGGAGCAGCTGCTGCACCCGCAGCTGTGCGTCGCTTCCCTTGGATGCTGTCGCCAGAGCAGATGCTGGCTGTGAGTGATGATCAGCTGCTGGCGCAAGCTCAGCACTGCCTTGAGATGGTCGGGCGACGGCTGTCAGCACCATCCACTGATGTTGCCGCAGCAGCAGCTGCAGCTGCAGCCCGCGCTCCAGCTGGAACCGCGGCAGCTCAGCCTGCCACCATGCCGGGCAAGGTGACAGCAGGGCCAGATGTCGCACCACCAGCAGCGATGCCGCCAGCAGCCATGCCAGGGGTGCCACTTGCTGCGGCAGAGCTGGTTGTACCTGAGAGTGTTTCTCTGCAAGAAGCCTGCACTGCTGGGCCAGAGCAGGAGCAGCAACATCAGCAACCACTGGTGACGCAGCAGCAGCAGCAGCAGCAGCAGCACGCCACGCCGCCGTCTGCGGTGCGACGGCCGCGGCCCAGTGTGGTGGGCAGGCTGTTGTTTGACGAAGATGATGGCCAGGCAGCCACAGCCGCAGCCACAGCAGCTGCCGCCGCTGCTGGACACCAACTGCGGCAGCCACCTTTGAGTGAGTTTTTGGACTTTAAAGATGGCGCGGGAGCTGCTGCGAGTGCGTCAGGGTTGGGCCGTCAGTCGTCGGCGATCAGGGAGGGCGCCGGTGCCTCACCCAAGAAGGAGGGCAGCGGCCGCGGCCGCTCACACCTCGCATTGCTGGCCAGCAGATTCCTCGATTGAGCAGATGAGAGCCGTGCAGGATGCTGTGCAGCAAGCTTCTGTAGTTTGTGTGGTGTGCAGTCTGCCTCAGTAAATGGCATTGCGTGCTGTATCGCTGTTCACAGCTGCTCTTTTTTTAAGAACCCTTTTTTTTTAGAACGCCACAGCTGTTGAGTGCAATGCACTGCAAAAACGCATGACCACTGGTCATGCATGGCATGCAATTGCTGGTTGTTGGCTATAGCAGTTCTGCCTGTGTGCGATTTGACCTTGTTCAACCCAGCCGGCTACCAGGTATCACCTGATGTTTTCAAGGTTGGCAGCATGTGTAGCATGCTTTCAGTATCGTGCAGCTCGCAACAGCAGGAATTGTATCTGACTGTCCCCTCTGCTATTGTGCAGCGGTGATCGCCACTGCATGTATCCTACTTGCAGTTGCAGGTGCTCACGTGCGTGCAGAGCAGCGCTTTGACTCCAGCCACTGGCACTTGACTTGAGCCACTAGCACTGACCAGGGTTTCATTTCAAGTCCAGGTATCACTAAAGAAACTAGGCAGGAGAAGAAGCAGGGCAGGAGAGGAAGCAGAGATCTGTGTTTAAGACGGTTTAGCGGCCATGGTGGCGCGGGCCCCATTTTGGCATGTGAGAACCGCAGCTGTTGCATTGTGCTTGGCAAAGTGTGTCTTCCTGCAACCCTCTACACTTGGCAGATGCTGGGTTGCTAATCTCGGCACTTCCAAGTTCCATTCCTGGTGGCATTCCTGCACTTGTTCACCCAACACTGTTGGTGTGCTGCAATGCACACATCAACAGGTAGAGTGCTGCTGCTTCTTGACATCAATGGCTGCAACCCTTTACCAAATACCAAATACCAAAGTAGGGCCACAGGCCCACCCACTAAGGAGCCAAACAAGGCTCATGGGGTCCCACATCAGCCAAGGAGTACCAAACCAACTAATCTGAGGCCTCAACAAGTTCTGAGGATTCTGTCTCTGAGGCACTAGTGTCACTGGGGAGCACAGCAAGCGCCATAGCCGGATCATTTCTAACCAGGAGACAATAGTAGATAAAAGCAGCAACACTACTCTGCCTCTGCTGCATAAAGTCAGCCAGACACCGTCCAAGAGGGCTCACAGCTGGGCTCTGCCACCCTCCAAAATCATCAAACAGCCGCCAGAAGCGATCGCGAACAACCTGATATGCGTCACACTCAAACACAAAGTGAAACTCATCCTCAACTTGGCCAGCACCGCACCGAGAGCACAGTCGCTGTGGCCTGGGTAGCATAGAATTATCTGCCCTCTCCCACCGACCAGTAGCCACACGCAACTCATGCGCACCCAGACGAAAACGCATCAAAAATGACAGGTGCATCATCATCATCATATTACCCATTCAAGCCATAGCATCAGCGCCATCGGCCCCGCGCCCCACCGAAGCGGAAAGAGGAGGGAGCACTGCTCCAGGATGTTTGCATGCATTGCGCACATCCCAAGACTTGACAAGAAAAGCAGCAATACACGGTGACACCATCTGACATCTTCCAGAACTGCCCCAAATATCATCAGATACAAAACGCAACACCTTGAATGACGAATCAGCCATGGACAAAACGCTGCGCAACTTTTCAGTGCAACCAGGCAGGGATCTGATCCCAGCAAATATACTATCCCTCTGAGCAGAAGTAGCAGGGCAATCAAACATCAAGTGTGACAAAGACTCAACTTCTGCACCACAACAAAGACATCCTGAAGTGGAGTTAGCTCTGCGACCGCCAAACTGACTAGTACGCTCATGTACACACAGACAACCTATACAAACACGCAAAAGCAATTCAATACCTTGTGGAATTGCCACTGAACGCAAGTACGGCCTAGGCCTCCTGAAACCCATAGCATCAACATGAGTGGGATGCACATGAGCCACATACCGACTCAGAGTGGAGTGTTCCAACGTTTCACATGCAATCCTTTCAGCATGTAGTGTCTTGACCTGCTTGTTGACATGGCTCTTGCACGCACTGGCTCTGCCTTCCGCGGTCACAACATTCACACCATACTTGCACAGCAGGCTCTGCACATACTTGTGCCACGGTGTCACCGCCACAGCACCACTAGGACGCCTCCATTCAGCTGTAAACACTTGATTTGGCAGCCGAACGCCCTGCATACGCTGAATCCTGTAGTAGTACTCCAAAGCCCTCTGATGAAGCCACATATGCAACGGTTTCACACCCCATTCTGCCAAGAGAGCTGAAGAGCATGGGCGCTCCTTGCCACAGCGCATTGCGCATTTGATGATGTCTGTCTGCACTTTGTCAATCAGCTGCAGTTGCCTAGCTGTGGACGGAAACCAAACCTCACTGCCATATTCGACAATGGGACGGACACACGTCAGCAACAGTATGCGTTTAACCTCCACACTGATGCTGCGGCTCTTCCAAATTGGCATGAGCGCACCCTTCACACGTTGCACCTTAGCCAGCATCTTCTCAAAATGTGTGGTCCATGTACAGGTATTGTTGAACCACAGGCCAAGATAGCAGTACTCCGATACAACAGGCACAGGGACATTGTTCCAAACAATGCCGAGTCGACCAGCTGGCTGGTCTGTCTTGCTGGCAGCACATGCATGACGGCAGACTTCAAGCTGTGGAGCTTGAAGCGCCACTGGCAACTGTAATTGTAACAGTTGCAGCCACAGCCTGAACTTCAGACAGAGACCCGCAGACAGCAACAAAGTCATCAGCCTGCATGGCTGCCACAACTTGGCCTGCAGGTTCGTCACGAGGGCCCATAAGGGTAACGCCAGGGTGCTTTGCATGCACGTCACGCAGCAAGTCGTCGATGAACAACAGGTACAGTGTGGGCGAAATAACATCACCCTCATGCAGGCCAAGGTCGCAGTGTGAACCTATCCGTGGTGCAACCCTCATGAGACACCACACGCTGCGCGCCCTGATACAAGTTGTACAAGACACGGAACATCTTGCCACGCACACCCTTATCCCAAAGCTTCTGGAACAAGCCATCAAGCCAGACCGTAGGGAATGCCTTGAAGGTGTCAACGAACAACACATATGACTCCTTTCCCTCAGCTTTCCTGCCATTCAGGACCTCGCTGAGCACGCTTTGATGGTCAGCACAACTGCGCTTGGGGCGGAATCCGTTCTGACCCTCGTGCAGCAGCGGCGCCGCTGCTGCTGTAGCAGCAGTTGCGCGTGGCTGCTGCTGCTGCTGCTGCTGTTGTGCTGAATGCTGGCCTTGCTGCTGCTGCTGCTGCTGCTGCTGCTGCTGCTGTTTTTGCTGTGCTTGTGTTGCTGCTGCTGCTCCTGCTGCTCGCCCTCTGCAAACTTGATAAGGCGCTGATTGAGGACGCTGGTGTAGAACTTATAGAGCACGCTGAGCAGGGTGATGCCGGGGTAGTTGCCTGGGTCTGTCAGATCGCCCTTCTTAGGCATGCTGACGACTGTCCCCGGCACCTGATGTACCTGCTCAAGCTGCCACATGAGGCTGCAGTACTGCAGCAGCATGTCTGCAACTGGGTTGCCTCCGTACTTCAAAAGCTCGTTGACAATGCCTTCCTCTGCAGGGTTGCCAGCTTTGCCTGTGCGTAGACGCTGCAAGCATGCAGAAACCTGCTGTTGTAGCACGGTGCATATTGTTTAAGCCAGCTGTGTTGTGCACATAATGTGGGCACCAACTCAATGGTTTCGTCAAATCAAGCTCATCAAAAGGGGAGCATGCAAACCAGTTTACATCGATGGCTTGGTGTCCAGCGGCGTGCCACGCACTGGCAGCGCCACATAGCTCAGGCCCCGCCAAAGCTCACTGCGTGCCATGCCACATGCCATGCCAAGGCTTGGCTTTCATGCGGGGGGTTGGGCGGGCTGCCAGTGTACTGCATGCTAGTGCCGTGTCCTCTCACATGATGCTTCCCTGCTGTTGCTAATGCTGGGCGACAGTGCTGCTTATTACATTATGAGCCATCTGGTTGGCCAACCCTGATTAGCTTGTTCACATCTTCACTCTACATGCATCGGCCTGCTTAGCCGGTAGTACCTCAGCCTGTAGCGGCATTCCAGCCCCTGACTGTTCGGCTTTAGCTGTCACTGAGCTGAAGGGTATTCCCGTGGCGCCTCATGTGTGTCAATGCGTCGTGGTGATCAACGGATCTTGATAAATATTGTACTAAGGAAACGGACGATCATCGCCCGCAAGGTTGACGGCAAACCACAAGTACGAACACGCATGTTTACACTATGGTGCTACTGCTACAGGCTGCGGAAAGCTGCTCCAAGCACGGGAATTAAATAATAAGTGCAACATATGAGCGACTTGCGGCGGTTTCGTTACTGCGCGCTGCCCAGTGCCCAGCGAACAGCACTGCTGCAGTGCAGCACCCTTGCTGACGCCAAGGAGAGATTTCAGTTCAGCATCACCAGCTTCCCTGTGAGAAAAGGCTGCTGGTATGACCTGAATGCGACTCTTTGTGGCAGCAAACGGTATGCTTTGCCTGCTCGTGCAATGGCGGCATATGCAGCAGCAGAGCACACCATGCTGTGTCGTACGTGCTGGCACAGCACGCATGTTTTGAAGGGCACTGAAGAAGGAAGCATCCAGAAACTGCCAACATATGTTCTTTTCATCTCTGCTGGTGTTCTTGCAGGCAACCGCCACATGGGCGGTAGGCTGAAACAGGCGCTTGCCCATGACCTGCCAGGCGCCTCTGCTGGCAGTGTTGAGGTGCTGCTGGCCTACACAGACCAGGCAGACGGAGGTGCAGCTGCCTACGCACCAATTGTTGCACAGGGTTGGGGTGCTTGCTTGCCTGCAAGAGTAGTAGTCAGAGCAGCTTCAGCCGTCTGCCAGCACTGCAGTGCGGCACATGCTGTCCTAATATGCTGCTGAACACCTGCCTATTAAAGGCAAAGCGGGTTGCTGCCTTGGCTCTTGACTGGTTGTTAGGCTTGAGGCGCTGTGGCTCTGTTGACGGCTCTACGTGTATGTGCTTGTTGCGCTGCTGTAGGTTTTGCTCCTGTGGTTGCCCGTGTTGGCGATGCTGACAGCATTGGCGACATCATCAGCCAGCACAACACATACATAGCCGTGTGCGTCAGAACAGCACACATCCCTGGCCAGATCCCTCCTGCTGTGGCATCGCCGTCCCAGCCTGGGTTGCAGCCACCTGCTGCACCCTGCGATGGTGCGCAGCCAGCCTCATCACCCTACGCTGCCCATGCTGCTGCCCTGGCAGCATCAGATGCAGTGCCTGCCCAGCCGCAGCAGTGCCCAGTGATGGTAGCCAGACTGGTGGTGGCGGCGGCCAGCCAGCACACACTGCAGCAAGCCTGGGCAGTGGTGCGGCCGCTGCTGAGGCAGCGGTGGTGCCTGAGGGCAGCGGTGCTGCGGTCAGTGCAGTGAGCGCGCAGGAGCTGCTGGCAGCCTGCAAGGAGCACAGCACACCACTGCTCAAGCTGTGGCACAGTGTAAGCCGTGTATGCAGCAGGCTTGGAGCAAGAGGATAGTGTCACGACGAGTAGTCAGTTGTGTATAAGAACGGGGATGAGTTCTCACATCAGAACTCTCAGGCCCTCACTAGGCCTGTCCGTGTCCTTCTGTAACCTACGCACGGAAGAAAAACTCCTGCTTACGACATGCAACGTGTAACTGCCGCAACGAATAAGCCAGCTGAAACGCATGTCTTGCCCATCGCACAGCTCTAGAATGCATCCGTGCATAGCACTGATGGCGTGCATGCGGCAGCAGTCGTTTGCTGTGACCCACCACCAGCCAGCCACCAACCGGCTGCCTGGCACCCTGCGCCTGTTCCTGCTGTTGCGGCACCATGCAGCCCCCAGCCGCTGCTGCACAGTGGGCTGCTGGCGGTTCCCTTCCAGCAGCAGGGAGTGGCCTGGATGATGGCAAGGGAGCGCAACCCAGGCCAGGTGGAGGTCAGAGTGGGAGGCACACCCCCGCACCTACAAGGTGAGGTGCCATTCGACGCTTTGGCGCTGCATGTTGCTGTCAAGCGTTGCAACGCTTGCCGTACCGCTGGGCGCCATCAAGGATGCATAACTACAGCCTGCAATTTTTGTCCTACCCGCTTGGATCTTGGTCATGTTTTGCCTGCTGAAGCTGCCTCCCGGGGGCATCCTTGCTGACGCCATGGGCCTGGGCAAAACCGTGCAGGCCCTACTGCTCATCGTGGGCAGGGCGTCGCGTGCACCAACCACCACCTCAGCACCAGCGACGGCAGGGGAGGCAGAGCAGCAGCTGCGCCTGCGGCCTGGCGGCAGCCTGATCCTGGTGCCCAAGGTGCTGCTGGGCCAGTGGGTGGATGAGCTGCTGCTCAAGTGCGGCGCCGACCCATGCATGGCGGTGTGCGAGTTCACAGGTGGGCAGGCGTTGCGCAGGGCATGCAAACCACCAACATGTCAATGCAGGTACGCCATGGGTTTGGAGCAGCGTGGAAATCATTGCGTGTATGCTGTTCTGCCAAACAGCGCAAATCTGTTGGGAGCTCAGCCACCAGGCGACACCACCCAGGGACAATCCTGCTGAGACTGATGATCTGTTGTGGCTTATTGACAGCAGCAGCAGCTCTCAGGAGTGCTGTCAGGAACAAACGACTTGGCTGCATGAAGCACACATCATGGGAACCACAACCAACGTCGTTGGGGCTTGATGCATTGGGTCATGCATGGTAGCACTTGGGCCACCAAATGGTGCATGCTTGTAAACATCAGGGCAAGTACAATCAAGTGGCATGCATGCCTTGCACATGCACACGCGCTGCTTCCTTTGGTCATGCTTGGGGTGCACTTAATCGCGTTCCTGCTGGCTGGGGGGCGTTGCACATGCTGCAGAGGCTCTATCTCTTGCAGTGTCCGCTGTAATGCAGTGGATGTACTGGTAACGAATGCTAGCTGCATGTTGCTGGTGGCAAGCCATGCCTACAAGCCAGCTGCCATTATATAGAATGAAATGGCGTTTTGCCTGTTGTGCCTTAAACTCCCAATTTGCTGCTGCTGCTGCTGCTGCTGCTGCTGCTGCTGCCATCATGTGTATGCTGATGGATTCAGGCACCACCAAGCACGGCAAGGGCAGCAAGTGCGTTGAGTACGGCGGAGGCGCCACACAGCCCAAGGTGCTGCAGCAGGTCCCAACAGCAGAGCAGCTCTGCAAGTACCCTGTAGTGCTGATGAGCTACGACAACTTCATGGTGAGAGTGAGCGTTTTGTAGGAGCACTGCGTTAAGTGCTGGCTGCTACGCTGCAGTCTTCAAACTGCCAGCTGGCTGCACCATACACTCGCTTGCTCAGCTGCTGCTTACACGTGCAAGCACACATCAGGCTGTGCACAGAATGTGCCTGCTACATGCCGGCAATATAAGCACCAGTCAGCATGACTGTCCGCCGGTCTTTGCCTCGTGCCTTGGTCGGCGTTGTCCGGCTAAATGCATCAACCTGATCAAGCTAGCTGCTTGTGCCATGCCCTGTCATTGCAGAGCGAAGCGCATCGTATGAAGCACGTGGGCGGCGGCTCCCAGCTGAGTCAGATCCACTGGCAGAGGGTGCTGCTGGATGAGTCGCAGCGCCTGGGGGCAGGCAGCAGCCGCGGCCTGTGCATGGCGGCAGCCCGTCTGACGGCCGCTAGTCGGTGGTGCATCTCAGGTACGGTCCCGACTCAGTGTTGCTCTGCACTGCATCACTGCCAACCGAATGCAATGGGGAGTTGTTGTGAATTCAGCTGTTTCAGCTAGCAGCTTGTAAGAGGTACACCGGCAGCTCATGTCTTTACAGTCGCTGTCGCATGATGGCGACTGTTTCTTGGCAGGCCGTCCTCGCGTGTCGCTCTTCTGCAATGGCAACCCACATGCTCCACTGCACCTACCTGTTCTGATCAGGTACGCCCTTTGCATCCAACGCGCTGGTGAGGGCCGGCATCCTGCGCCTCCTGTATGGCGAGGCGGATGACATCTGGCTGCAGGGTATGGGGCCTGATGCGGCTGAGCTGGCCGCGACGGGCTATGCAGTGCGGTCACTGCTGGGCAAGGCGCTGGTGCTGCTGGCAGGCATGCCGCGGGCACCGCGGCCAGGGCTGAGCAGCTTCAGGTTGCTGCACAGCTGCTGCGCCCTATGCTGCTGCGCAGGGAGCTGGCAGAGGTGCAGGGGCAGCACCCCATACCCCCGCTGCACTTCACGGTCAACCGCATTGACCTGCTGCACGCCCATGGTGCAGTGAATGGGCTGCTGGTGCCACTGCCCGCCAGGTAGTGATCTTTGCTGTTAAGTGCCAGCCTTCAACCGTGGCTTCTATCAGCATGGCAGCAGTGGCCTAGGTTGGCAGCAGTCCACTGTCATGGATGGCTAGCATCTTCCCAGCTGCAGCTGTTAGCTCAAAAGGCCGTGCATATGAGCAGGCATTCAATGGTTGGTAGTTGTGGCACCGCATCGCAGCTGGACCCTTCATCCTCCCCCCCGCCATAGCACTGGAATTGACGCTGCGCGGGTCGATCGCCCACAACGAAGGACTGGTCACTACGTCACCTCAACATAGCGGCCGCTGGCTATGCTAGGTCAGGTTCAATCCTGGATTATTGTATTTATTGTATTGTTTAGGTTAGGTGGACCCAAATAACACTCCCCAAACATTTCCCCAAACAAACAATACAGCAAAACCTCTGCACGTTGCCTCCTGACAGGACCAGTGGTGCTGGTCAGCTGAGCACTACCACAGCTGCACTGCTCTCAGCATCAAAAGTCGTCTAGCACTGCTCTCAGACATTGCATTGCGTCTTCTTGACCTAAAATAAGTCAACTGGTTTGTGCTGCATGCAGGTGCTGCAGGACGATGGCGAGGGTGACTCCACGCAGGTCTCCCACATCTTCAGCCGTGCAGTACGTGCGGGGCTGCACCCGCAGGTGCGCATGGCCAGGGTGTGGCGGCCAGGCGCCCTGCAGGCCCAGCGCTGCAGTGCAGCCATTCTCAGACTGTGCTAACAATGAGCTGTGCATATACTCCAGGCAACAGCTAAACATGCTGCATTAAGTGGTGTTCTGGGTGTGCTGACGTGGGGGAATAGACCTGAATCACGATCAGGTGGGGCCCTGGCGACAGGGAGCGCCCAACAAAGTAACTTTGCAGCTCTGGCCTAGTTGGTGCTTCCTTGTTCCCGTCTACCCACCCCGTGGTGCTGCTTTTTTCCCCTCCGATCAGCTGCCATCGTACAGCTCGCCGTCAGCTCCGCAGCCCATCACACTGTCTGGCGTGGGCTTCTTCCCTGACCTGCTGCTGGAGGGCACAGCCCAGGCGCAACCAAGCAGCCCCTGGCTCCAATGCATGTGATTGCAGCACTGCTGGGCCAGCTGGCATGGAGGCCACAGCAGCAGCAAGGCACTTGTTGCAGCAGGCGCTGACAGGCGAGGGCGGGGCAGAGACGCCAATGCAGCTGCTGCACCGAGCTGAAGAGCTGCTGACTGGCGCGTACACGCTGCTGCCTGTGCACAACATGGAGCAGCAACACGTTCAAAGGGTTGCAGCAGAGCGTGCAGCAGCAGTTGGAAATGATACAGGTGCAGCTGCAGCAGGGGAGGCAGGTGCTGCAGCTGCACGTGATTTTGCATGTGGCTTTGATGCCTTTGCAGCAGCAGCTGGCAAGTATGAAGTGAAGCAGCGAGGGATGCAGCAGCTCTTGGCCAAGGTGCCGTGGCAGCAGCTGCAGCTGCAGCCTGATGCTGCGGCCAGCCAGCAGTTGAGTGAGGGGTACATGGCAGCGGTTGCAGCCGCGGGCAAGACCTGCAGCATGGCAGAGGAGTTCCATGCTTTTGCTGTTGCCAGTGCTGCTGTGCATGATGAGGTGGCGTCTGAGCTGGCGTCGCAGGTTAAGAGCCTGCCCGAGGATGCAGCAGGCTGGCAGGCAGTGCTGCCAGGCAGCTCATCAGCTAACAACGCCCAGGAGTGGGCAGAATGGGCTGCACGCGTAAAGCAAGCAAGCACAGCGCTCACTCAACCCTGCCAGCAGCTAATGCAGCAGGCCTGTGCAGCCGCGCAATGCGGCGCTGAGCAGCTGACAGCCATCACAAGAACCAACACCAGAGGCTCTCCCAGTGCCAGGTCAGCGGCGGCTGATGCTCGCAGGCAGGCGCTTGCAGCGGCGTCTGATGCCGTTCTGCATTTGTCAGCAGATGCAGCAGATCAGCTGCAGCAAGCAGCGCAGGGCTGCAGCCAGCAGCTGAGGTCGTTCCTTGTGGCTCTGAAGCGCTTTGAGGCACGCACAGCGCCTGCGGGTGCCGACACCAGCTGCGCAGCAGCTGCCGTGGCTCCAGGCGAGCTGAGTGCTGGCAGCAGCAGTGCAGGCGCCAGGGTCCAGGAGCAGCAGAAGCGGGCACTGCAGGTGATGCAGGGCAGGTTGACGTGGATGTGTCCGCTACGACACGCCTTACCTGCGGCTGTACAGGGCACGGAGGTGACGCTGGCTCAGGTGTGTGTGGCGCACACTCAATTGAAAGCAGCAACATCGCTGGCAACAGCTGCAGCTTCTGGCTCAACAAGACAGCCCACACTGACCGTGTCTCAAGTCTTCTGGCACGCCCACCATGTGTACAGGCGTGTGCCTTTCCATGCTCATCAGGCTTGCGGCAGTGCGCTCATGATATGCTTGAACTGCCGTGCTGCTGACGACAGCTGCCGCAGATGCCGCTACTGCAACATGTGGTCAGCCGTGGTGTTCTGCACTTTGCTACACCACATGCCGGGCTACAACGCTTCTGCACTGGAAGATGTGTTGGATGCGGTGGCATACACCGAGCATGCCCTGGACATTGGGGAAGTGCTGCTGGCCCGTGTCCAGGGGGTGCTGCGCGTGTTGGCCAGTGTGAGGGCTGCCCCTGCAACGACCCTGCCCGCAGCTGAGCACGAGGTGGGCTGCGAGCTGGAGACGTGCAGCAGAACTGCATGAGTCAGCTTGAAACTAGGCGCTCTCTATCGACGTGCTTGCTGGATGCTTGGTCTGTTGCTGCATCAGCCAAGCACTTGGTGTATGTGGTCAGGTTGCCGTGGTGTAGCTGTGTTTGGGGTGAAGCGGGGTTGTCACAGAACCTGCACAAGGCTTGGTGTGCTGCTGACCGAGCGTGGGAATGCGCGCCTGCAGGCTGCTGCGGCTGAGCATGAGAGGCGCACTGAGCACCTTGCCCACCAGGTCAAGACGCAGCTGCTGGCGGTGGCTGCTGAAGCGCGTGCAGAAGACAGGTGGGCGGTTGCGGCTCAGCACATGGCATTTTCTTTGTAGTGAAGTCTCGTGCACTGTGTGTAGGGGCTGTCATAAATCAGCGTCCTAGGTCAACATCACACACAGCTGCACAGCATCTGGCTGTGTTGTGTAGCTGGCACGCAAGACAGCTCAGCTTGCCGAGTTGCTAGGATGGCAGCACTAGCTGGCGTGCTGGCAAGCGCGTGTGACGTGGTTGTGAGCAGCTCAACCAGCTGGTCAACAATGCAGCCATGCTTGCATGTTTTTGCGAGATGCAACTTGTGTTGTTCTGTCTCTGTTCGTGTGCTGCTGCCTTCAACCGTGCAGGCATGGCGCGCCCTCCCTGCCACACCTTCGCAGCCGCTACGGGTGCGTGCTGGCTGGGCTTGCGGATCAGCTGCTGGGCGTCAAGCGGAGCAATGCTGCACATGGCGCGCAGCCCAAGCAGAAGGTACGGGGCACGCCCAGGGCCATGCTTGATTGGGCAACCGGCTCGCCGCAGCCCTCATCGCATTGAACAATGCCACACATAGTGCTGTCTTGACGCACCTTGCTGAGCACGAATTAAAGTTCACATTCCTTGCAAGATTGTCACATGTCATTACTGCAACATGTGCATGCAACATGTTGGTTGTGTCTTTGTTCCTGCATCATGACCTCTGAACGGGTACGTACAGATGTCCTCCAGCGCTGGTTTTTGAAATCTCTCTGACGCAGGTGGTGGTGGCTGTCAGTGACAGGCAGGTGATGGGCCAGGTGCAGCGGCTGTGCACTGAGCTGGAGATCCCCGCAACAAGCCTCAAGGGCAGGGACGCCGCACACAAGCTGCGCACGTTCAGCCTGCCGAGCAGTGCCAGCTGGGTGCTAATTCTACGGCTGGGGCACCAGGTGTGCTGACACGGCTGCGCCACAGCGCGTGCCATGCCAATGCGTGGCAGTGCTGGCAGCGTGCACTGCTGCATGAACGCTGCTTGCAACATAGCCGCAGGGCGTGGTCTGTGAGTGATTGCATGTCTGCCTGGTGGTCTTGCACCAATATGCTGCTCAGCCTGCAGGTGTCTGCAAAGCAGCTCAATCCTCTTAAACCCAACTATGCTGCTCAAGCGGTTTGCGGCCCCGCTGCATGTTGACCGCCGCAGGCGCACGAGCAGTCTGCTGGGCTGACGCTGACCTGCTGCAGCCGGCTGCTGGTGGTCGACACGCTGCCGCGCGAGGACCTGCTGCGCCAGCTGCTGGGCCGCATCAACCGCTTCGGCCAGCAGCAGGAGCAGCGGCTGACGTTCCTGGTCGGCACGGCAGCGTGCATGAAGCCATGTGCGACAGGTGCGTGGGGGGCCTACCACGTGCGTCTTGGTTGAGATGAAGACCTCAAAATAGACTGCCAGCAGGACAAGGGTCCCAACAGTTGTGATGCCACCAGCCTAGATGTCTTGCACTCATTCACACCAGAGTCCCCACTGATGCCACTAGCACTGGTCATAGGTGAACGAGGAATGCATGCAGCACACTCAACACAAGATGGCGACAGTATATGCTGACCTTTTATTTGCCTGGTGAATGGAGCCCTAAGTCCCCTGCATTTGTTGCTGCTGCTGTTTAGATAGCATCACCATTGGTCACAAGTGCATTTTTGAATAAGCTTCTGCTTACAGTGTTGAGTGTGCTGCAGCAACCCCCATCAACTCAGGCTTAGGTTGCTTAGTTGTACCTCAGGCAAAGCAGGCTGCTTTACAGTGATGTGCCAACGCTGGAGTGCCTTGAGTTGCCGGAGGGTGCCTTGAGTTGATGGGGGTTGCTGAGATAGTTTTTGTGTGTTCGTGTTGTTTGTCGTACTCCGTTGACGCTGTAGTGTAGGTTGGTGCTGGATTGCGCTGGAACATGATTTGATTGATGCAAGCCTTGCACGGAGCGGATGGCTGCAGCAGCACTTGTGTGCTCTGCAGAGCAGGCATTTAATGGTTGGTTCCCTATGTGTGCATTCTTACGTATACAAAGAACAGTATGTAGAGAACCCTGACGGCCCCATCAAAAAAGGCAGTACAAAACATGGATGGTGTCAGTTTGCTTGCATGCGCAGCGTTGCTTGAGGGGCCCCTCAACCCGGGGGTCGTGTGACTCTGCTTGTCCTTGCTTTGCTTCCCTGCTAGGTTGTATAGCTGCTGCCTATTACTCAGGAGACTCCCATCAGCGGCTGGTCACCTGCAGTATAGCATCATGCATCACACAAGGCCCTTCAGGCCCCAGATACGATGCCCAACAGCGCGCCACTATGGGTAATGTAATGTAATGTAATGTAGTATTGATGAGTGTATTGTTGATGAACATGCGCAGTCACTGCGTCAAAAGGGTTGCAATCACCACCTGCTACTGGCAGGTTGCCAACGGCATCAACCAAGAATGTCAGCGCTCACGTTGCTGCAATGAGTCAGCATAGCACTGCTGGCAGGAGCCGAGCCTGTTGGCATTTACCTGACAACATGTGACTCATCATAACTATAAACTACAACCAGGCTGGTATACGCTACGTAGCTGCTATATAGCAGTGCCTCAACGGCATAGCAACCTTAAGGAGGTGCCATGATAGCCTTTTATTGCCTGTGAACAAGTGCTGCTGCCCCAGGTTTGCGCATGACATGGATGCTTGGCTTGACACGCGGTAACCATGGTTACAGTGTGGCCACACTGTTTAAGCACGGGCTATAGGCCCTGCCCAAACATATGGTATGGCGTGAATTGCTACGGCTGTAGGCCCTGCCCGGCGGACTGAGGCAGCGCCCAGGTGTCAGCTCAGTTGGTGCCAGTGCTGCTGCCCAGCACCTGCTTCCTGTTGGCAACCTAACTTGAATAACCAGTAGCATACGTCCTTGTACCTTCAGGCGCATCTCAATACCATGCAGACTGCATGGCCATGTCCTGCAGCAGCTGCTGCTTCAGATCAGTGTGCAGCCTGTCCGTGGCGTCATGCCAGCCGTCTGCTTGTGCAGCGCCATCAAGCTGCTCCCCACCCTCCTGCTCGTCAAACTGTTGTGCATTGTCGTTGATAAAGTGGTTGTTCGTGTGCAGCTTCTCCAGCGTGGGCTTCACAAGCCTGGACAGTGCATTGTAATGCAGCCAGCAGGGGAAGCAGTGCCAGCAGCAGTAGCACCGCCTTTAAACTTGCGCCAATGGGTCCATTGAACTGCAAGAGACAAGGAGCCTTCACCAGCTGTGGGCCACGACTGGATGTGCTGGTGTCACATCTGGCATGGGGAGCTGTACAGAGCCTGGCAGCATCGTGTTGCTCTCACGTCTCAACCTGTCAGACCAGGACATGTGATGAGTCACTACGTCAACCGCCCATGTGCCTGCTCAAAGCGTGCGCACCTGTCGTACATGGCTTCATGCACGCTGCCTCTTCCCATCAAGAACTCCACGTGCTGCTCCTGCTGCTGGCCGTAGCGGTGGATGCGGCCCAGCAGCTGGCGCAGCAGGTCCTCGCGTGGCAGCGTGTCCACCACCAGCAGCCGGCTGCAGCAGGTCAGCGTCAGCCCAGCAGACTGCTCGTGCGTCTGCAGGGTCAGGAGCAGAGGCAACGCGCAGGGGCGGCATGAGTGTGGATGGAGGCAGACAGGCAGGCAGGCAGGAAGCAAGCAAGGAACTGATGCCATCAACTCGAAGCACAGATCATGTGCAAGGCAGTGCGCGCATTGCAAGGCTTGATCATCATCTGATGCCACGTCGACAGGCAACATCATGTCATGATGACTCAAGCCAGCTTCATACGTAGTGCACTTGGCTTCAGAATCCAAGCTGACAAAGCTGCATAAGAGTGCACCACGATTTTCACTATCCTGAGAAACAGATACTGAGCCTCAGCATGTACAACATGCAGTACCTGACATGGCGCCCAGCGGGGTGCCTTCGCACTGCAGCTCTCAGCCCGCACCTGGCGCCCCAGCCGTAGAATCAGCACCCAGCTGCTGCTGGTTCGTAGGCTGAACGTTCGCAGCTTGTTTGCAGCGTCCCTGCCCTCAAGGCTTGTTGCGGGGATCTCCAGCTCAGTGCACAGCCGCTGCACCTGGCCCATCACCTGCTTGTCACTGACAGCCACCACCACCTGTGCAGACCCCAAGGCATCATTACGTGACGGTGAGACCAGGCATAAGCAGGCAGCTGACAGCTCAAGTATGTGTTAACAGTTATCAAGGATACCAATAACCCGGTGGCATCATCAACTTGTATCCAACTTGCTTTCGGTGCTAAAACACTGAGGGTAAGTGATCTGGCATCACTCAAGCACACGTCGGCTTGTACTGGCACCTGCATGCATCCCTGCGCCACACCTTCATCCTCTCCGCAGTGCCAGCAGCAGCAGAGCCAGCAGCACCAGCGCCAGCAGCATTGTTGTCCTGATGCTCAGCATGCGCGCCGCCAGCGCTGCCAGCACACACCCATAGCGGTCGCGCAAACCTAGCAGAGAAGCGCCATGCCTGCAAGGAGCAGCATGCAAGAGGACACGCAACAGTACAACAGAAAGCCATCAACTGGCAGTGGCCGCACCAATGCAGTCACTGTCGCATGCCTTGCTGACAAACAGTGCATTAGAGCAGTGCTGCACTGCCAAGATGATGAAGCGTACAGCTGGCCTCAGTGCGGCGCAGGCACACCAAGAAGCAGGGTAGGCAGCACCCGGGCCAGCGCACCTGCAGTCTGCGCGTGCTTGTGCCGCCACCTCCAGCAGGTCAAGCTTCACTTTTATGGCAAGGTGCTGTGCACGCTTCTCATAACCAGCAGCATCACCCTGCAGGAAGCAGCCAACACAGCTACTGACACTCACTGCTGTACCATGCACAGTAGGCAAGACAACAGCTCCTCTAAGGGGACTGCTTGTCACCAAGGCGCTGCCGCCAACCACAGGACTGACAGAAGGCCTTGATGCAACACAAATGGCAGGGTGCCGCACTTCACAAGCTTAAGCAACTTAGAGCCTTGCTTCACTTTACTTTGCATGCTCCATCCAACGGAGGAGTGTGAGCTCCGCCTGCCCACCTGTGAACTCGCACACCGCCATGCGTGGGTCGGCGCCGCACTTGAGCAGCAGCTCATCCACTTACTGGCCCAGCAGCACCTTGGGCACCAGGATCAGGCTGCCGCCAGGCCACAGCTTGAGCTTCTTTGCCAGCGCAGCCGTCTTTGTTGGGGCCTGTGCGGGGCCCGCTACCGTCAGCATTATGGCCTGCACGGTCTTGCCCAGGCCCATGCCATCAGCAAGGATGCCACCAGGAGGCAGCTGCGGCAAGCGCAAAGTCGACAACACGCTGAAAAGCTGGCAAATGGTGCCAGCGAATTTGCTGGATGTGGCCTGCAACAGTTTGGCGGCTGCTCATGTTTGGTGCTCACTAATACTGGGAATACCTCATGAGCGGGGTATCAACTTGCTGGGCAAGTGCCTGAGGTCATGTTTCAATCCTGAAGATGTCTTGTATTATGTTGTCATGAATGGCAGCACACTTGAAGCCAACTGCTCACCTGGATGGTGCGGAGTGTGCCTCCCACATCCAGCTCCACTCGGCCTGGGTTGCGCTCCCGTGCCATCATCCAGGCCACACCCTCTTGCTGGCAGCGCAGGGCTTGCAGCCCACTGTGCAGCAGCCCGTCTGGGCTGCAGGCAGCAGGAGCAGCAGGCCAGGCAAGCCAATGTGAGCATTATACTGGCAGCTGTGACATGCAGCTGCAGATACATCACATGCAGCAGCAGCAGATGCATAGCATAGTTTACTCAGCTGGTACATATCACCCCGGGGCAAGGGGCACAAGGGAACTGACGTGTTCCCATGGCCGGTTGATGGACGCTACCGCCTCAGGTGGTGGCTGCGTATCAACGTGCGCCATTCCTATTCCTGTTCCTATAGCATACTGAAGTAGGCAGCTGCAGGGCACCGCCAGATGTAATGTAGCGCAGGCACCTGATGCCTACAATGGGCAAGTCTTGCATGTATGATGCACGTGTGCTGGCATCAAAGGCAAAGTGTGCTTGTAGCTTACATGCGCCATGCCGGGGGCACTGGGGCCACCAGTGTGCTGTGCTTCTTGCAGGCCTCCAGCAGCTCTGGCGCACTGACTGCACCACCAGCGGGACATGGTGGCTCACTGCAGTCATGCTGGCCGTCATTGGCGGGCAGTGCTGCAGCTGGGGTGGGGCAATTTGCCACCGGGATGCTGCCAGGCAGCAGGTGATGCAGGTAGGTCAGGCTGCACAGCGTTGCCCGAGGAAAGCGTCCTGCGCTTTTGGAAGGCGCCGCAACTGCTGACGCAGGTACAGCAGCACTGCCAGGTTGGGCCTGGCCGTCTGGCACCTCCTTGCTGCACACCACCATGTAAGTTGTATTCATGGTGATGAGGCCAGCAATGCTGGCATCATCACCGTCGGACATGGGAGCAAAACTGCAGCAGCACAGCAAATAGGGTGGTACACACTCTTTAACTGGGAAGTTGCGGCTAGATCCAGCTTTTCTGGCGCAGCTACAAGATTAATGAAGAAGAAGAGCTCCAATGGCCACAAGCGCATGGAACTTGAAATGCGCCTGAAGTTTGGTTTTGCTTGAACACTGCTTGAAACACTCATCGTGGCGCTTCGTGTGTATGGTTGTTAATGCTGCAGCACCTGATGTCTTCTTCCACCCTTGTGAATGCAGGTGGGTTTGACTAGCTGCAAGCACTTTCGACTGCCCTGACAAGAACTAAATCAGTCTGTCCCCATTTTTTGCTTTGAAATTCAGCACTACCACCATAATATGATGTGCTAGTACGAGGTTCTCGTCGTATGTCTGTGATGTTGTTGTACCTTCATCAGCCTGGTCTGTGTAAGCCAGCAGCACCTCCAGCGTGCCAGCGGTTGCCTCCTGGATCCTCAGCGCCATGCTCTGCTTCAGCAGCGCCCATGTAGCCGATGCCTGCAGGACAAACAACGTCAAAATTTGTTGGTGTCTGCATGTTTCAGCTTACAGGCATGCTGTTGCTGTGCTATGCAGGCAGGACGTTCCACACAGCACGGGCCGATGCCTGCAGGACAACAACCTCAAAATTGCTGGTGTCTGCATGTTTCAGCTTACAGGCATGCTGTCGCTGTGCTATGCAGGCAGGACGTTCCACACAGCACACCGCGTGCGGCATGCTGTGCAACACCCTGCAAGCGCTGCTCCATGCGGAAGGTGCAACGCCCCCCAGAGTTGTGTTTTATGATAGCTTCCATCTTTACTTACTGGAAAGCTGATAAGTTGGAACTGGAAGAGCAACTTGGCCTCGGTAGCGTTGCACTGCAGCACCGTCTCGCGTTGGGCTGATGACACCGCGCAATAGTAGCGAAAGCGCAGTTGCTCGTTCATTTTTGCAGCGTTTACAACGTTTTCGCCGTGTGGATGGCAGCCTTATGAAACCAGGTGTTGAGACATCCTTGTCTGTGCATGTAAGTTCCGTACCCGTGACTGCTGCAACCCAGAACACAGCACACAAGGTTACAGCAGAGCTACCAGCGGTATTTTGTAGGTGGGTTGGCGGAGCTGGTGCTGGTATGTTAGTCGGTGTGCCTCGGACCATCAAAGCAGGGAATCGAAGGTCAGGACAGTGCTTTGCGGATAATCTGCATGAAATAATTATGTTCTTTAATGCTTGGCAACAAAGGGAACTGGGACTAGTCATGGTTCAATTGGCAGCACCTCGTGAATTGTCATAGTGTAACCTGTTTCAAACATTACAGCTTACAGATGCCATTGCAGCTTTGCATGAGGGGGGCCGGGTGGCTGTGCTTCGGTTTTCCGGCTGGGTGATAGCACTGCTGCTTACTACACGGGGCAAAACACTACACAGCAGACGCAGCAGCCACATGGTGCTGTGTCCTTTCACATGATCAACGAGGCCACATGGAGGCCCCAGCACCATGGCTGGCTTTTGTGCATCATGAATTTCTGCTTCAGAATACGTGACAGGTAGACCGGCACGGTCGCCCCTGCAGGGTTGCAGCAAATGAGCGCACAGGTGATGCAGGGTGTGACAGCCAGAATATCCGATATTCTGCGGCTCATGCACCTAATTAGTGGAATGCGCTTCCCCTCAACGGCAGCAGGCAGGTGCAGTACAATCCTGCCAATACATACACATAACTTGGACAGATGACAGCACCATGCTCCGCACACCCAGCCCGCACATGCATGCCGAAGCAGAGGTGGTGCAAATCGCCTGTGCCGATGGTTGTTCATCACCACCGGCCTAGGAACAATGCTGAATCATCCTCTGCAACATGCACGGATGGAGGTGCTCTCTGCCACATGCTCTTCATGTGCATACAAATTCCACAGCAGACATGACTAAGAGTCTGTTGGCGAACAATGTCATCATGCTTGGCTCAATTATGCAAAGCACTGACTTTTTCCAAGTTGCTATACCAGCACACAGGCAGACAAAGTTATTGGCCACTCTACTGCATTGTGCAGATATTTTGGTCACGTATGGAGGGCTCCGCAGCTCCGACCTGCCTTACGCCGCTGATTCATACTTCACGCATTTACAGCATGTTTGCAGCAATGTCTGCAACCTGCTTCCCTGCACGTAATCAACAACTCCAAAACTGTTGGGCAGTATGTGCAGTTGCCAACGCCTACTGTTTGGCAGCTTCAGTTGGCCACTCAGTTGCTTCAGCTGGGCTAGCTTAACCACTTTTACATGGTTGCTGATGCAACACAGCATGCACACTCACATCTCGAGTGATGGTAGCCAGTAACGGTGTCACTTCTACGTAGGACCCCTCTCTTCACGTTGTACGCATGCTGCCGGCATAGCTGCTGCTGCTGCTGCTGCTGTGCCTGCCTCAGTGGGTTGGTTGCTGCCCTGCTGCCACTCTTGGAGCTTGCCTGTCAGGCCAGCCAGCACCAAGTGTGTCGTGTCATTCACCCTGTTGAGGTGCCAGCCTGCTGCCGGCCCTGCCTGCACCCATGTCAGCTCAGTGATGCTGGTGTTGTCTGTCTCTATCTTCCAGGTCATGGCCGGGCTGCTGCCAAGCACACTACGCAGAAAGCTGCAGTGCAGGAGAGGGAGCAGGATGACAGCATACAAGATGTGCAGTATTACTGTGCTGCAGCAGCAGCAGGTGCAAACCTGACAGACCTTCAGCAACTAAGACAATTGGCAAGCATTTGAATGACCTGCCAAACATGGTCAGGCTGCATGCGCTGCTGAGGAATAGGTACCTGGCAGCTGGCAGGAGATGGCCTCCAGCCTGCCTGCACCCTCATCTGCCTTCGCGCTGTGCACCCGAGCCTCTGACACCCACATCGTGGCAGCACCCAGCGCACAACTGACGCCCCAGGGCTGATGGCATACGCCATAGTCAGCACAACACAGCATCATACCACAACAGCCCACCCACCACTTGATCGCCAGGCCGTGAGTGACCACCACCGCCGGCGGCCCGCCGTACTGCAGTATCGGCAGCAGCTGCCGGTGCACGAAGCTGCTCATCCTTGCCTCCAGCTCCTGCTGGCTCTCACCGCCAGGCGCTGCAAAGGTGAAGGGGTCTGCTGCAATACGCTCCAAAACCTCAGGCTGTGCTTGCACCAAGATGCAGCCAAAGCAGCAGCAGCAGCAGCAGCAGCAGGACCAAGCATGCTTGTGACAGCACCAATAGTGCCAGCGTCCATGATGATGGGGTGGCGTGCAGAGACACAGCAGGACCGGCAGGGCTTGCAATGCTATGCCGCGCAGCTTGCAGTCTGTAAGGAGCTTACGCAGCTTCAAAACCTGTGCAAGAGCCACTGTACAGTCATTTGCTGCACTTGCTGTTCAAGGGATGACAGGTGCTGCCAGCGCCTGCTGCGCTTGTGGGCACACTGATGACGCACGCTTGTGACGTGGCTGCAGCAGCAGCAATCACCGTGTAGCACTTCGACCTGCGTTGGCCCTCCTGCAGTGCACACGGGCAGCCATAGACGTATGGCAGTGGTGCGCTGATGGACCGCAAAACTGAAAGAAGGGTGGGGCAAGTGTGAGCAGCAGGCTATTGACTAGTAATTGCTTGGGAGGCTGGGCTGAGATTGTAAGGCTGGTGATGCATCACAAGCTCTGCCAGTACAGCAACTTCAGGTACTGCTGCTGTGTTTATGCCTGCCACTTGCTGTCCACTGCTGTCCAGCGAGGCTGTCGTCGCAGGGCCAGGTTGCTCACCCAGTCCCCCTGGCTCAGCTCCAGCAGCACAGGACTGGCCTGCAGCTGGATGGGGCCAGGCCAGCCCTGCAAGCCGGGCAGCAGCGGCGGCAGCGTTGTCACAACTTCTGCGCTAACAGGGTGTTTTGATTTGAGCCAGCAGGTTCCCTGCTGCTGTTGCTGCTGGCTGGTGTCAGCCTGTTGATGCACAGTTACTCATCCATGCACCACAGTTGTTGCTGCGACACAGTCTGGGAAGCACTGCACCGTCACAGCTGCGCCTGGCTGTTTCTACCACTGTTCCATGCTCCAGCTGCTGTGTGTGTGATGTGGGCTGCATCACCTGCGCCTGCTGCAGCATGATGCGCGCCGTGTCCTCCGCCCTCAATGCTGTTGAGCAGAACACTGGGCTGTGCAGGCTGGGGTGCAGCCGAGCGAGGTGCCTGCCCAGCGCCACAGCCTGTGCAGACGTCCGACACAAACATGCACATGGGCAGCATGCACACGCAGTGGACAGGTGACAGGCATGCATGCCGATGCGCACAGTGCCAGCAGGCCTGCTCTGCAGGGTCATCCTGTGGTTGGAGAGTGTCGTTGCATACATCGTGCTCTGGATGACATCACATGAACCTGTTTTCGCGTTCAGCCATCTGCATGTCTTGCGCTTCTGCTGCTGCCGCTGCTGCCACTTGGCAATGCACCCTTGTGTGTGTCTTACTTGCTGCTTGCCCCGCGCGGTGAGTGGGGAGAGGTTGCTCTGCCCGCCAACCTGCATGGTAACACAAGTTACGCCAACCAGCTTCGTGTGTGAATGTTGACTCGGTGCATCTGTTGATATGTCTGCATGCCTATTCATGTCCCAGCAGCAGCGGCAGCAGCAGCACCTGCTGCTGCTTGTTGCTGTTTGTGCTGCTTCAGCCACTCACAAAACCTTTAGTCTGCAGGTTCATCTCGCATTCTGCATGTCGTACGAGCAGTAACCGTTTCATGAGGAGGGCTACACCACCAGCAGCAGCAGCAGGCTGCCTATGTGAAGGGATTGCACAACGGCTCTCTGGATCCGCACACGCGCTTGCCACCGCCACTGCAGCTCGTTTTACGTAGTAGACGGACAGTTAATATATGACATCGCGGAGCATGCCTACCAGATGCCTTGTTGCCTGTTATACTGCCTGTACTTTCCGCTGGTTCGCAAACGACACGGGTCCAATGTTACACAGCGTGGGCGCTCTATGGTCAATGTTACACAGCGTGGCGCAGTCACTTATTAATGACAATCAGAACTCTCAGTGATCACTGAAACGTTGCATCCAATTGTGAACAGCCACACCTGCACGACTCGTGTGACACCTTGACCGCTGCTTGCCTGCAAAAGCATGTCTGCTAGAGGCATAAGTCAACCTTAGAGTACCCGAGGTGTACTCGTTTCCGGTGCCAAACTCTCTACTAAGCGGGGCACACTGCTGAACAACCAAGGGTACATCAAATGCACGATGCATACATGCATGATACATATTTAATTCACAAGGACACCGCACTGCATGCATGCAAAAGAGTGTCATGTCATTTGCAATCACCTGGCCATGAAGGAGCCCTCATGCCAGCATGCACAGCCCTCACTCTCATGCTGCAGCGTGAAATTGCGGCCCGCGTGGTTCATGCGTTCACACCCATTGTACAGTCTAGCTGCAAACACAACAATGGCCTTGCACCTGATTGATGACGGTGTTGACTCAGCTGCACAGCTACTTGTCAAAAGGTCCTTGGGTAACAGTGCAACTAACATAAAGTCATTGATGCACCAAGCCGGGTGGGAGATGCAAGGTGCAGCACCAGTAGCGACAATCAATTTTGATTACCACTCCACGTTTAGTTTGGTGCAAGCCTAGCACTCATGGCCAGCCTGGCGACTCGGTTTCCCCAAAAGTTGCTGCGGTCATGCCTGCTAGCAACAGCAGGCACCAGCCTGCGTGGCGTCTACTTGAGCATCAACCCGCACCCGGCCCGCTGCCCGCTTATGAGCTGGCACCGGTGGAGCTCTGACTGCACACTGCTGCACCACACAGTGCAGCCAGCCCCAAGGATTCAGGTGACGGAAGATGGGGCCCGCATGCATATGCCCTGCAGGATGTGCAACATCCAAACTGGCCACCATGTGTTTGTGTGGCCGCCGTCTGCCGAGGGTAGTCACTGCCCTGCTGCCTGACTGCTGTCACAATCATCTGAGTGCAACTCAGCCGAGTGCACACAGCCGGCAAAATACATGACAGACAGAGCATAGTGACTGCATTGATCATGAGAAGTCCACAGCTTGAGGTGCTGCTTGGAGGCTGGCAGCTGCAGCAGGTGTCGCAGCAGCAGGTGGTGGTGCTGCCTGCTGCCTGTTCAACAGTGCCCGGAAGTCCTGCAAGGGCAAGCACACGACCAACAAACGATATGTTGACTTCTCAAAAGGCTGTGGTGTGTTTGTTGATGGGTCAGGTACGTGAGCATTCATAATGTGCAGCACAGAGTTGCACTGCACCACAGTGGTGACAAGCTGGCAGTTGCTGTTGTAGGACGGGATTGGTGAAAGCCAGCTGGCATGAGAGGTGTGAGAGACGGGTGCAGCAACAAGCCTTGACAGCAGCAACAACAGATAGTCCTGTGTTCTGCTTGCAATGGTGCAGCTTGTGGCTCAGCTCAGCCAGAATGAGGTTGTAGCGCAGACTAGCCTGCCATGTCGCACCCTGAGCAGCATCACCCACTGCTGTGTTGGGTGGAGCATGTGATGTGAAGTAATGTACTGCCTACATTGGGAAATCAGCGAATTGATCACCATATGCTGTTGGGCGCAGAACGTCTGATTCCTCACCTCCAATGAGATGACACCATCCATGTCAGTGTCAGCCACCTGCTGCACCATCATCATCTCACCTTCACTTAGCTGCAGGACAGCCAGCAGCAGCAACAACAGCAGCGTTGGTGCCAGCCGGTCAGCTTGTGTGATGTACTTTTGCAAATTGAGCGCCCCAAGTTCCTTGGTACTAAACTTGACTGCAGCATCATGGCGTGAAAACTCCCGCTGCCAGTGGCTGTGCTTGCCACGCAGTGACCTCCATGGTCTGCCCCTGCCCCAAGAACCTGCACTGTGATTGGCAATTAACCAGGAGCAGGCGGCACCTGCTGCGTCAGCAGCCACGCATGACAGCTGGTGAAAGACCCGATTGAATATACTCACCTCAACCTTGTGCAGCTGCTTTATGAACTGTTTGAGTGTGGCCATGTCTGCCGCGCCAGACCTGGCTGGGTCAAGCACGCTGAATGCCTGGCTGCACACGTCAGCACCCTGCAGGCAGCACCAGCATGACAGCACAACCGTTTGGGCAGACCAGTGGCAGCGCGAGGGCAGCGCAGACAAGCTGCGTGGTGAAGTGCTTGTACATGTGTTGCTGTGCATGCCAGAGAGCTTGCCAGTGATGCTGTTGCTTGACCAGTAGCACCCAGCACGTCAGGCTGCTGCTGCGGCGGCTGCTGCTGCTGCTGCTGCTGCGGCGGCTGTTGTTCTAAACAGATGACTGGCCCAGGCGAACCAGCTGCTGTGGACTCGCCCACCGCCTAGCCCACCGGTGCTGGCGGCTTCCCCACCAGCAGCTGCTGCAGCCACTCGCAGGTGATGCCTGCTGGGGGCACAAGGCTGCGCAGCTGCTTGGGACCCAGCCTGCCAGGGTAGAAGGACTGCAGCAGCGCCTCAGCCTTAGAGCGGCACAGGCTACGCCCTGCATGGTGCAAAATGCGACACTTGCAATTTTGGCGTGCCTGCAAGGTGGACACGTTGCTGCTTACACAAGTTGGTTGGTGCTGCTTGTCCTTCTACCATGTGTTGCACGCCTGCAAGTAGCCACAAGCCACCTGCACCAGAGACTTGATGATGAGGGTGGCCTGGAGCCTGTGATGTTGAGCACGCATACCATTGGGGCAGAGGAGGGCCCATGCCGCCTCAACGTCGTGGTCAGTCAGAGTCTTGTTGCTGATTTCCTGCAAAAATGGCGAGCTGTCACCTTTCCTGTCCAGCAGCACAGCTGTCGGAACAGTAGCAGCAGGATGTAGCAGTGACTCACACAAACGGGTCTAAGGCGGTGGCATGGTGCATGAACTCGCCTGCGCAAGTTTTGCGGCTTTCTTCGCTTGCTCCACCACCTTGGAAAGTGTTGAACCAGCCATGTGGTCGTGCTGAAAACACCTGAGCAACAGAAGCGCTAGCAGGGTTGTGCTCTGCCCGCAGCAGAGACATCACGGAGCCACGACAATAATACCCAGGTGAGTAAATCAGCTGGTCCAAAACAAAGCAGTAAAGCTTTTCAGCGTCGCGAGTGCCATTTTTGACATGGTCAAAACCCTACTGCGCGGCACAGGGAAATCCGCCGGGACGGTGAACATCGTCCCGAACGATGAGTTCTACCTGCTAGTAGCATGATATTGGGCATCGGAGTAGGTGATTCATCCGTCAATGACCATCGGCCGGCACCTTAGATAGCGTGCTGATCAGCACTCATGACCTTGCAAGGTCACGAGTGTTACGAGGTTACAACTGTAACTAGCAGCAGCAGCAGCAGTCTCCGGAGCAGAAGGGGATAGGATTTCAAGACGGGGATAGAGTTGCAAGACGGGTACGTAATAGGCCGGGGGGGGGGGTATGGTCTTGTGACTCTGGGACGCGGGGTGGCCGGAAATGCGAAGCAGAGTCACCCGTCCCCCTAATGCAAAGCTGCATTGGCATCTGTAAGCCCCCTGCCTTGTAAAGGGTTGCAGAGAAGACACATGACATAGCACAATGCAGCAGATGCACATGCAGCACTCACATACCCTGCCTGTGACACCTGTAGGCTGAAAGTCCTTGCAGCTGATGCCACAAGTTGGTATGTACAAAGTATCCTTCTGATGCTCACAAGATACCTGGCATCACGTGAATATGCACCAACTCAACAGATACCGAATTACCACAGTAGGGCCACTGGCCCACCCGCAAAGGAGCCAAACAAGGCTCATGGGGTCCACAAAACTCAAAAGAAGACCATCAACCGAGAGAAACCGCAACCTCAACAAGCTCAGAGAGCTCAGAACTCAGAGAATCAGTAACTTCAGAAGCACTACTAGTAATGCATCACTGGGAAGATACAACAGACGCTCTGGTTTAGAGAGGGCTACGCCCATCGTGCTCGTGCCTAGCTGGCAGACGCGTTCACCACGCTGCTTCACCACTTAGACCTCTCATTGGTAGTGCCATGTTTCAAAATTGCCCTAGTACATCTGCCTCTTCTTGGTACAAGGTTATGGAGGTTAGCACCAGCACAAAGCAAAGAGGCAACAACCAACACCACCACTGCAAACAACGTCATTACTGCCAGTGTAAGCTGGCATGAAAGCAACGCAAGGACAGCCCAGACTCACCCGGGACCCCCATGCAAGTCTGTATGATAAGCTTCGCTGGATGCCACCCACTTTGTCATGTATCTGCTCATGATGTGTTTTTGATGATCACCATACTCATGAGCTCACCATACACAGAACATCAAGAGCACCAACCTAGCCGGCACATCAGGCCAACCATGATGTGTTTAAAGCATATGCCGCTGATGATGAACACAGCCGCGCAACAGCAATGGGCATGCAAGCTATGCATGCAACTACAGGGCCTGACTAAGAACAAGTTCAGGAGCCGTTTATAGCCGCTCTTTTACAGGTGAGAATGACAATTCACCGCAGCCATGCACCGCAGCAACGTTGTGGCATTGGGGATGCCTACCTGGCTAGTACGTCCAAAACTCCAATGCATCCTCAGGACAATGCTGGCTGCACCCTGTAAGCACCACTGTGTGTTCAATGCAGCATGCAAGCTGACCACACAACCCTTGTCGTCTACCTGCGCAACATTCCAGCCGCAGCTTAGGCCCTAGCCTGCAGGCTGCGCTACCTTATACCCCAATCCATCAACCAAGCAAACACTGCACCACGGCAGAACCGCCTACCCTGGAGGCATACTTTGAGACGCGCAATATTTGAGGCCACACATGCTGCTCTCATCCACGACACCGCACCATGCACTGCTCGCCCGCTGCATGCCGGCAACCAACATGATGAGCTCAAGCAACGCACCATGCGCGCAAGGGTTGATACTTCTGCATTTTAAGCATTCAGCAACATGCGGTGGGCATGGCATACACAGCCCACCCCTGGTAGCTGCCGCCACAGCACGCACAAGGGTGCTGCCAGCCTGCAGGCACAGGCTTCAGCCTCAGGGGTGAGCCGCTGAAGCTGCAGCCACACCATGGCATCAGCCGCCAGCCCCTGCATGCACCAGCCAGCGGCATGCTGCTGTGTGCAGCAAACAACAAGCTCTTCAACGTGGCTGTCATGAGAGGCACCGGCCCAGTGCAGCCGGTCTTGTTCAGTGCATCTGCATCATATGTAACAGCCCACCACACAGTGTGACGATGCCGCACGTTTTGCCCAAACCACAAGCGAGCCAGGGAGGGAATGCCGCAGGTTGCAGCAGCATAACTGCAGCAGTGCACATGAGCTGAAAGCTTGCCGTACAATGCAGCCACGCCAGACGGTCCCCAAGTGCTGCCTGCTGCATTCACAGAAGCGCAAACAAAAAGGAAATGTCCATTCCCACTGTACAAGAACTACACCCTGTTGGAAGTGGCTGTGCCGGACTAGCCACAGCGCCGCTGCCAGCAAACTCGCCAACATGGCACAGGTGGTCAGCTGTCCTTCTGCACACTGTCTCCCAGCAGCTAGCCGCTGAGGCAGAACACCCGATGTCGGACAGCAACATGTGATCCATGCAGTCCAAACAGATCACCTGCCAACGTGGGCCATACGCACAGCAGGTGCTGAGTGCTGCAGCATGCACTAGCACAGCCTGCGGAGCAGCAGTGGCCAGCTTGCTTATGTCTGCGCATGCGCGACCCACACCATTGCCGGCAATGAACGTAACATGCGGTAAGATGAACATACAGCATGGCTGCAGACATTGTTCTGTCAGCCACAAGCTGCATCACGCAATGCTGTGAAACTGCACATCCTGGTTTCTGCATGCCAGCAGCGAACGCCACAGCAGCCTGCAGCTGAGAACCTGGAGCTGTGCACCTCTCTGCACACCGCGCACAACCCTGGCCACACAAGATACAGTGCTCCACGGTCTGTAGCAGCAACCCCCTTGCCACTCGATGCAAACACTGCTGATGCTTTCGGTGCTAGCAACTGCACACTGTTGCTGCACTGCACTGTACACTGCCACGTTACCACTGTCACGCACTGTTGCACTGGTTGTGCTGCAATGGCATCAGCCCTTCATTCAGCCCTGCCCTGCTGTGAGCTGGGGCCATGTTGCCAGGCCCTGCTACCCTGAGGGCGCCTCTACTGGCCTCACCGTCACTGTGACATGCGCGTACCTGCTGCTGCCAGGCCCACCCTGCACTGCACCCGTCACCCCGGCAAGCTCTGCAGTCCCCTGCTGCTGCTGCTGCTGCTGCTGCTGCTGCTGCTGCTGCAGTCGCCGCTGCTCCCGCACCACTGTCAGCTCCAAGCTGCCGCCGATAGCGTCCCGCAGCGCGTCAGCCAGGGCAGCCACGCTGAGGCCTGGCGGGCCCAGCTGCCCCGGTGCCGTGCCCGGTGCTGCCGCTGCCACGATGACGTCATCTTCTTTCAGGCCTGCTGCTGCTGCGGGGCTGCCGGGTGCCACGCGTGTGACGACGATGCCCGCTGCCACGTCACGGGGGAAGTCTGGCGGCCAATGCAACACAGCAGGTGTGGGGCGGGTTGGTCGCGGAGGCAGGCAGCACATGAGCATCGCGGCACACAGACCTCAGTGGGTTTGCCAAGAGGTGCCAGTTACGATAGGAAGTAGAGTCCACACTTCAACAAAAGGTAGCTTGTTTGCTCTGCTGTGGCTTCCAGATACCTGCCAGCAGCTTATCTGATGCTCCACACTGCAGCCAAGGTGCCATGTGCTGCTGGCGCCCTGCAGCACTACGCTGAACATCACCACACCTTGCGCTGCGCGTGCAGCAGCCACCTCACCTGGGCAGGCCGTCCTCAGCTGGGCCATGCGGCTGGGCTTGACCTCGGCCATGGTGATGCCCACGTAGGGCCGCAGCACGCGGCCGTGCCTGGCAGGCAGGCACCAGCAGCAGCCCGCAGGCACGCAGGCAGCGTCAGGCTTGGCTGGCAGGTGCGCTGTGCTGCCTCTGCCTGCCTGCTGAGCGCAGCGCTGGCGCTGTGTGCTGCCGTGTCAGGCAGCAACCAACACAGCCACTTGCTGGGGACGGCACATGTATGCAGCGCGTAGCAGTCAGCACACATTCATGCTGCTGCCTGCCTGCCTGCTGCCCTGTTCCAGATGACCCTGCATGCTGCCTACGCCTGTGTGCTGCTCGTTCCGCAGGCGCACGCGTCACGCACACGCAGTCGCGCGCCGCCCACCTGCTGATCTCTGACAGCAGGCTCTTGATGCTGTTGATGGGTATGGCGAAGCTCACGCCGTCCGCTGCTGCGGCCTTCATGTTGTTCATGCCCACCACCTCCCCGTCCAGGTTCACAAGCGGGCCGCCACTGCACCCGACAGCAGCAGCAGCAAGCGGCAGCAGCATATGTGCCCTAAGCATACCATATGGCATGCACGGCATTTACGCATGCGCGGCATTTATGCCACGCTATTGTTCAAGGCATGGCCACAACCGGCCACCGCTGCGGTGGAGGGCAGCATGCAGCACTACTGAGCCGTCCTGCAGAGCAGCAGCAGCTGTGTCACAGCACACACCACAGACAGCAGTCTGGACTAGAATGGACCTGCAGCAACGTGGCAGTGTGCAAACCTCACGCTTGTGTAGCTCAGCCAGCAGCTTGCTGCACGGCACAGATTGCAGCAGGGCTTGCGGCGCACTGCAGTCCGACCCTCCGCTGGTGCAGTGCGCCGCACCCCAGGCCCGCCGCTCCCCGGGTCCGCCCCTGTTCACCTGTTGCCCACGTTGACGGCTGCGTCGGTCTGTATGAACTCGGTGCGGGGGCTGCTCAGCCCCAGCTCGCTGCCCTTGCGCTCCACGCACGACACGATGCCGGCCGTCACGCTCTGCCGCAGCAGGAAGGGGCTGCCCAGCGCCACCACCCACTCGCCCACAGCCAGCCTGCAGCGAGGGACGCACGGAAGGGGTGGGTCAGGGGCTGGTGATCCGTGCTGCAAGGGCATGCCCCATCCTTGATGCATGGAATGAATAATGAAGCCGGATGGGTGACGCGGCCACATGCGCTCAACACTGTCAAGTGTGATCATGGCGCGCATGCCGGTTGCAAGTGAACCGAACATGCTGCAGGCCAGGGGAGGCATGCATGCCGTGCCATGCCTGAGCAGCCACCGCGCGACGCGGCCCGGGCACCTGTGCGAGTTGCCCAGCCGCGCGCACGGCAGCTGCTCGGCCGCATCAACGGCCACCACCGCCAAGTCGGAGGCGCGGTCCAGCGCCACCACCCGCCCCTCAAACACGCGCCCGTCAGCCAGGTGCACCAGCAGGCCACCCTGCGGCACCGCCCCCGCCGCTGCCGCTGCCGGTGGGCTGCTGCTGCTGCTGCTGCTATCTTCTGCGCGTGCACGCAGGCCGGTGTTGGCCTGCATGTGCTGTGGCCATCGCGTGTTGGCTGTGGCGGCTGCCATTGCTGCTGCTGGTGGCGTGCCCAGCACCACGTGCGCGTTGGTGAGGATGAAGCCGCGCGGGTCGTAGATGAACCCCGAACCCTGAGCCCTGGCAGCAGCAGCAGGCAGCGCAACAAAAGTTTGCAGCATGTGCGTAGCCACGCAGCGCATGCACTGGTGCTGCTGAACAGCTGCAGCTGGCGTACAGAGGAGGCCACACAGCTCAGCGCAGGACGATCACTAAACACACTGCACTAAAGGTTCACCGCGTCACCGCTGCTGCCGTCCAGACACCAGCAGACACGTGGTGGCTGCCGCTTTCCTTGCACCAGTGCTGCTGCTGCTGCAGCTGCCGCAGCTGCCACGCCCCCCCCCCTGGAGTGGCACGCCTCACCTGCCGTCCACCCAGCCCGGCCCCAGCCCCACTGCTGCAGCCGGCCCACTGGCTGCGCCTGGCGCCACCAGGTGCACCACAGCAGGCCCAGCAGCAGCAGCGGCAGCACTGATGCTGCTGCGCATCAGCACTGCATCACCATGGTCAATGCCGACGCCCGCTGCTGCTGCTGCTGCTGGTGACCCTGCACTGCTGCTGCTGTGCCCCGCCTGCTCCTCCCAGGGCGTGGGCAGCAGCCTGCCGTCTGGGTACGGCGTGGCGGCAGCTGCAGCAGGAGCGGCGGCAGGTGGGCAGGTGCAGATTTGGCATGCAGTGCACGCACGCACGCACGCACGCACGCAGCTGCGCAAGGCACTGCCGCACAGCTTGCAGGACACCACCAAGAAGCCGGACAGGTTGCACACTGCTGCAGCGTAAATCATCATCTGTAGTGCTGGAGGATGTCCAGGGAATCCAAGGAAGCACATCACAGCACAAAGGACACAACTGTCGAGTGTGGAGGTGCACCCACCATGTGCTGATGCTGCGCCCAGCCTGGTCAGCTGCTGCAGGTAGCCCCAGCCAGCAGCAACACTGCCGAGCAAGCTGCTGCTCCAACTGCCGGCGGTGGTGGAGGTGCTGCTGCCGCGCTGCTGTCATCAGGAGCACCATTGCTGAGACCACCGGGAAAGCTGATATCAGTTAGCCTGCTGTTGAATGTTTGACTGCTGCTGCTCCTGGCCCCAACAGCTTGAGCTAGGGCAGAGCAGTGAGCCAAGCTCTGCCGACTAGCACCATCTGCTGCTGCTGCTGCTGCTTGTTGTGGATTCAGGTAGTTGTAAGCCATTGCGCTCGCTGCCGCGCTGCCGCAAGCAAAGCCAAACAGCCAAGTGGGCAGTGTGGGCCAGGTGCCTGCTGCGGCTGCATGCGCTGTACTGTCAGTGCTGCTGGGAAGCTTCTGGTGGTGGTGGTGGTGGTGGTGGTGCTGCTGCTGCCGCTGCCGGCACCATTGATGACCTGCAGGTATGTGCATGGTTGGCAGAGTGGTAGGACGGGCAGGTGTGCATGCAGGAGGACCGCACTGGAGGTCGGTGTGCATGCATCGCCATAAGGCATGGCTGCTTGGTGCTGGGCACCGGACACAGGCATGGCCTGCCTCAGCCTGCCATGCACGCGCACTGCATTCTGAGACACGCCAAGTAACGACATCCTCGATTTTGAGACCTTGGCATGCGCACGCACGATGTGCAACCCTTTGCACACGCCTGGCGACCTCGTCCTTCCTTCGAGACAGCCGTCCTGCTTTTCAGGGGGTTGAATGTAATGATGCTCTGAGCAATGCACTGTGAACTTCGCCCATAGCCCTGGCACACACAGCATACCCACCAGTATCTGTGTGCCAGCTGCAGTGGGGCTGCACTGCACCGTGATGCTCACACAGCCCTGCCGCTGCAAGTCTGTCACTGATGTTGCTGCCGCAGGTAGTAATTGGGGAGGCAGCTGAGCTCCAATGGCTGCAGGAAGGTACCGGCGGCCATGAGGAGGCCCTGGCAGTTGCTTGGGTGCCTCTGCTGGTGCTGGTGATGCTACATGGCTGGCTGTCTGGCAGGGGGATGCTGAGCTAGAATGGCACAAAGACCTGCTGCAGTTGACAGCTCGCAGCCCGTGGCGTCCCAGCCCCAGCAACCTAGCAAGGAAACCCTTATGCATGACCGTGAAGACGGGAAGACATCCTTATAGGGAAGGAGGGAGAGAGTTGAGTGGGCACGTGCCCGTGAGGCTAATATAAAGCTCGGCAGACAGAAAGCAGCTAGCATAAGGATGAAATCCACCGTAGATCATGTCGGTTGTAGCTGATAAGCCAGCACTCAGAGCTTGATGCAGAGAAGGAGGGTTTGTGCTGACTAATCAGGTGAAGACAGACCAGGGGATGCTGAGCAAATGTCTGTCGGTTTGACCTTGGTGCTGTCTTTGCTGAATGCGATACAGCGTGCTTCAAAAAAGGAGGGTTGTATTAGTCTGTGTTACATTGGCCCACCACCTTGTGCGCCTGTTGATTGCCTGTCTTGATGCGTTCACTTCTATCCTCGGGTGTTAATCAGACCTTCATCACAGGCGGCAGTTAAGCTAAAGCCGTGATCCTGCACCGCAGTAGCAACTACAGCAGCAGGGCATGCAGCCATGCCTAGCCCAGATTTCCAAGTGGTAATTCTTGCTGGAGGGGAATGCAAACGGCTGTACCCCCTCACCTCAGCAGGTACGGCGGGCGACAGCATCGGCAGCAGCAGCTACAACAACAATGGTAGCGGCAGCAGATTTGTAGTGCTTCAGTTTGCTTGCTGCAGCACGCACAAGGATTGGATACTGAAACGCTTTTCAGCATCAACTGCGCGGTTGGCTGGTGTGTTGCTGCAGGCCCTGTGAAAGCGCTGCTGCCTGTGGGCAACAGGCCGTTGATCAGCTACCCGCTGCGCAACCTGGCAGAGGCAGGCATCAAGAGCTGCATCGTGGTGCGTGCAGCAGCACCAGCCAGCACCCAGTTGCAGCCCCACTTCGCTGTGTGGGATCCCTGATTGCAGTGGCAGTGGGGCATTGCAGCAGCTCACCTTGAATGCGTCTGCAGCTGCAGCTGCCTTGTTGTGCCGGCGTGCCTAGGCAGCACTCAGCACCAGCGCAACGAAGCTGCACAGCAGCACCGGGCATACTTCTCCTGCAGCACAGCAGTAGCAGCACCAGTGTGCAGTGGCTCTGCAGGACCTCAGCATGCCACCTGTGACCTGCAAGTAGGTGGCTCGGCAGCACAAGCGGTGTGGCAGTGGTAACCGGCATGTGCTGGGCACAAGAAGCTGGTGGCCAATTGCCAGCAAGCAGTGCCCACAGCAGTGGGCAAAATACACAATGTATGTTCCGGAGTGGATGCACACTTACTTTGTTGGTGGGGGTCACACTTCACGTCCATGATCCCTGTGCTGGTGCTGCAACCAACTGCAGGTGGCGATTGGCGAGGCAGTGTCCAGCAGCATGTCATCATACCTGGCAGCTCAAGAAGCAGCAGGTGGTGTGTCATGTAACGTTATAACAGTGCCGGAGGAGTGCGGCACTGCTGACGCGCTGCGGCTGGTGGCTGGCCAGGTCAGCGCTGAGACGCTGGTGGTGGCCAGCGGCGACATCCTCACAGACCTGCCGCTGCGCGCACTGGTGGTCACGCACCAGGTGGGCGGCGCTGGCGCAGCCCTGGTGTGCTTCCATGCATGCACATGTTCCTTGCAGGCGTGTACGCGTCTGCTTACAGTTTTGGGTGTAGTCTGGCGAGCAGCTGGCTGCCGCCCAGCTGTGTGCGGGCCTCCAGTGCATCCCTTGCTGCCCCTGGCTCCACTGCTGCGCTGCTGCTGTTGCTGCAGATCACTGGTGCGCTGGCGACTGTGCTGCTTGGCAAGCGCAAGACGTCGCCCACCGCCGAGACCAAGCCAGGCAAGGCGCCGAAGGTGCGGGTCGGGGCAGGCGCTGCTCCAGGCTGGCTGGTGGCAGGGCGCAGCAGATTGTGTGCAATGACGCACAGTGACGGTCTCCAACAAAGCAAAGGCCAGCAGCAGCAGCAGCAGCAGCAGCTGCTGTGCTTGCTCTGCCAGATGTTACAAGCACCTGAACAATCACACACTCTCAACGAACCACTCGCACAACGTCAGCACGCTGCCGCGCTGTGCGTCTGGCCTTCGTGCTGGCTGCAGGGCGTGGACTACCTGGGCCTCGACCCCAGCCGCCAGCTGCTGCTGTTCGCTGCCAGCAGCCCTGACGTGCTGCGGGACATCAAGCTGCCCCTGGCTGCGGCGCAGCAGCTGGGCGCGGTGCAGCTGCACAGCGACCTGCAGGACCAGCACCTCTACGTGATGAGCAGGTGCGCGCACAAGCTGGTCCCTGGAGGGGCCCGCCACAGTTTCCCAGGGGCTACATTCCTTTAGAACTACACTTCTCAGGATTGCAAGCCTAGGCAAGGGCGTGTGGGGGCTGCTCCCGTCACCAAACATGTGCCGTGTGAGCTGGCTGCCTGCACAATCAGAGGCAGCTGGTGGGGGCATGTACACCTGCTGGTCAGGGCACTCGCACCTGCTGTTGCACCCCTGGCATGCTGCCTCGCCAGTGCTGACGTGCTGAGATTGCGCTGTGCGCATCTGGTGCGCAGGTCTGCGCTGAAGCTGCTGGTGTCCAAGCCGGCGCTGAGCAGCCTCAAGCTGGACTTCATCCCATGGCTCACTCGACACCAGCTCAAGCACGCACAGCCGGCAGCAGCAGCAGCAGCAGGCTTTGCGGGGCGAGCCAGTGCAGGCGGCGCAGCAGCAGGTGGCACCACAGGCAGCAGCTTCTTGCTGCTGCACCGGCAACCGTCAGGTGGCAGCTTTGGCAGCCTCACCTCTGCTTCGTCACTCACAGCTGGCAACATGATGCCGGCAGCGCAAGCAGCAGATGGCGACGGCGACAGCGGGGCAGCAGCAGGCAGCAACGCTGGCAACACCAGCAACAGCGCGGGTGCTGCTGGCCGTGATGCGGCGGCCGGCCACAGCAGCAGGTCTGGCGGCGCTGCAGCGTCGGCTGATGGCGACGCCGAGGGTGGTGCTGGCGGCTCGGGGCAGCCGGCGATGCCTGGCGACGGCTTCATGGCGCTGAGCCACAGCGGGTCGGCAGCCGCCAGCAGCCGCGCCGGGCGTGTGGGCGTGTACCTGGTGCCTGAGGGGCACTACTGCGCGCGCGTCAACACCCTGCAGGCATATGGCGACGTCAACAGGGAGGTGAGCCGGCCTGGCTGGCTGCCTCAGTGGGTGGCTGCTGCACCAGACCCAGCTCAGGCCAGGCATGCACAACAGGCCGCCCCCTGGAAGGTGCCCACTTGCAACTAGTCGGTTCACCAGCAGCTGCGCTTTGATGGTGATGAGCGGCGTGGCTGGGGCCTGTGGCGGCGCCCCTGGTGCGGCGGCACCGACACGCCTGCGCTGCCTGCTGCTGCTGTCTGTGCAGGTGGCGGCTGCTGACACCGCGCTACACCTGACAGGCCTGTCGGTCAGCAAGTACGACAATGTGGTGCCGCCATCTGTGGGGCTGGGCGCCAAGGCCACGGTGCGTGGTGGTGCGGCCATCGTGCGCCCAGGGCACAAGTGGCAGCCAGCAGCGCTTGTAGAGTATCGCAGCTGCATTTCATGCATGTCATCAAGCTTCGGGCAAGTACTTGAGGTTCAGCCCTGGCTGGAATTCACCATGTTTGTGCTTGTGTTGGTCTGATGCGGCTGCTGCTGCTGGCTGCAGGTTGGGCCCTGGTGCATTGTCGGCGAGGACTGCGTGATAGGAGACAAGAGCAGCGTCAAGCGAACAGTCATGGGCCGCAACTGCAAGTGAGCAGGGGAGAGGGGGGATGTTATGCAGCTGTGTGCTGCCTTGTTACCAGCCATTCAGCATGAAGCGATAGCGGCGCTGCCCTTGTTCCTGGTTGCTGCCTTTCATTGCTGCGTGCAGTCTGCTACAATCCCTGCGCAGATGCTTAGTATCAAAACCTGTTTTGGGTTGACAGTTTGGATCAACATAAGTACTGCTGCTGCTGCTGCTGCTGCTCCTGCTGCATCACCGCAGGCTTGGCAGTAATGTGAAGGTGATCAACTGCGTGCTCATGGACAACATCACCATTGGTGATGGCAGCCACATTCAGAACAGCATCATATGCAGCGACGCGGCAGTGCAGGAGCGATGCACGCTCAAGGACTGCCAGGTGGGGCACCCACAGCAGCTGCTGGTGGTGATGGTTGTGGTGGTGGTAGCGGATATGGTGGTGGTGGTGATCTGTTCTGCTGGCAATGATGCAGGCAGATGCTTCACGCACCGCTGATGAAGCATGCTGGCAGCATGCAGAGGGCAGCAGCATAAGCTTCGCGTACAGTAACAAATCAGCAGGTGTGCCGCCAGCATCTTGAAGTATGTGTTTCGTGCGTAGCGGCTCGCCAACATCAGTTTTGTTGTTATGCTTCCGCCATACTTGCTCTGTCGCAGCGATGAAATCTGCAGGAGTTATTCTAATGCAGCAACAGTACTCTGCTTCTTGCACTGTGCTGCTGCAGGTTGGTCCTGGCTTTGTGGTCGCCCAGGCGTCGGAGCACAAGTCGGAAACACTGGCCAAGACATGAGGCTGACGCCAGCTGGCTCGCAGCACGGTGGCAAGCTAGCGCGCACTGCGGCTCGCCTGCTGGCAGCAGCGGCGTGCCACGGCCTGGCATGCACAGCACTGTGCTCTAGAGCTTTTTGCAGGACCAGCAGTGCTGCAGTGTTGCAGTGCGTGAGTGAAGACGGGACACAGCGCTGCTTGCAACACAAGCAGTGTGTGTGCACCTGGCATCATGCTGCATGGCCGGCGGCCACACACTTGCAAGTATTTGCGTAGCAGTTGCGAAACACGCGGAGCGAAGGCTCTTAATGGATGCTGCTAGAAGCGGCAGCATTGTAAAACAGTATTCTGTACTTGTGTCACCATCGTCAACAGGTTGTGGCAAGGGGTGTATGCACAGTTTGGATGTTACATGACGGGAACATCGCCCGTTTTCGAGCCAATGACAGGCTCATGCAGATCCCCAACCTCTTGTAAAGCAGCAGCTGTGGCACCAACAACCAACCAGAACAAAAGCAAGCACGCTCACAAAAATAGATAGTCACACAACAGCCACATAACATCAGCAGAGAATACGTGAAGCATCCTTTACGTGCCAGGTATGTATGTGTTGTTCTGCAGCTGTCCAGAACGCCACCCAAGTTTTCACACAACAAACTGTCACATGCCCCACAAGCCAACTGTAACCCAACTTTACCCTCAACCAAGCACGCAGCCTCCCCAGATAACACATATCATGTGTTCGCAAACCAACCCCTTGTTACAGAAGCTTGCATACATGATAGACTGTATCCTAGCAGGAAGAACAGCGCAGCGAGAAGCCTTCCGGGGGCTCTGGCAGAGCCCTGGGACTCCTCAAGTGCCACTACATGCCAGCCGGTGCGCCTCAACAGCCGCCACCACTGCCGGTCCTGCTGATATCCGGCTAGCAGTCCAGTAGCACTTCGCATAGTTGCACACACTTGAGTATCCATGAGGGCGCACCAGTAGAATATGGATGAGTAGCAACATCTGACCAGCACTGCAGTGCTGGCAGCTGCCAACAGCAATCACAGTGCTAGCAGGCTGCCTACCATAGCAGTGCTAGCAGACTGCATGCCATGGCATATAGATTTTACAAACTACTTGTCTCAAGCCAGCCTGCTATGGCCATATGTCGGCAGATGTCAAGCGAGGCCGTAGTGCGCTGCATGCCACGCAGCTTGCATGCAGCAGAAGCACCGTGCAGTGACCGCCACAAGCACCCCATGCTAATTCAACCACTGCCAAGCATCTGGCATATGTACATTGCCTACAGTGCAGCCAAGGCACTGTCCTCACAGGGCAGTCTGAGTGCTCTCACGTTGTGCTATGTCATGCACTATCTTGGCCGCAATGGGGTTGTGCTTGTTTCTGAGGTGCAACAACACTCATTGGGCAAGTGATCGAAGACCAGATGGTGGTGGATGTTGTCATCGGCCTGCTGGCCCTGCCCTGGACGTAGCATGCATGGCTGACCATGGTACCGTCCCCTCGCACCCTGGGTGCCTGCTGCCCAGGCGACAGCGCCACCCTGCTGCAGCCAGGACTTCACCTCTGTTTATGCATTCATTCACTCATGTTACTCTGAAACCAGCCGTACCCCTCCAAGCACAGCTCCTGCACTCACTCACTTTGGTCAGGCACTCACCCACAACAACACGCTACAGCGCACACGGGCTCACAGTGCGCGCCTGTGCAGCAGCAGCTGATCCCCCGCGCGCGTGACGCGCAGCTGCGCGTCAACGTACGTCACCTCGTAGCTGGCTGCCGCAGCCCCCTCGCCGCGCAGCTGCGTGATGATCTGCTCCACTGGCACCGCAACACCATCAATGAACGGGCTGAAGCTGCTGCCGGCCACGCGCGTGCTCTCCACTTGCAGGTCCAGCCGTGACGGCGAGGCCACCGTGATGCGGCTGGAGGTGACGACCGTGCCGCTGAAGCCCGGCCACACGCGCATGCCCACCTCGCTGATCAGGCTGCCGCTGAGCAGGCTGAGTGTCTGGTGTGCTGCGAGGATGTCTGCGCCTGGGATGGCGTCCGTGAAGGCAAAGATGGCCTCCGCCAGCTCCTTGCTCTGCACCAGGCCCTGCTGGAACGCCAGGAAGAACGGACTGCAGAAGAGGCGACGGCAAGTAGGGTGGCAGGTGTGTAAGGTACTCAACTGGTAGGGGTTTGGGACATGACAGCTACCCATTTGCCCTGCTGTCGGGCAAGGAAGCAGGGCTGCAGCGTTTCATGGCAGGGGGTGGGGGTGGGGGCTGGTGCATGGTGACACGTGCTGAGTGGATGTCAAAGCAGTAGAGGGCAAGGTTGGGCAACAAAGAGATGGTCGTAGGTGCAGAGTGCTAAAACCATAGACATTGTGCTTATCACCTGCCTCAACAGTCGTCAGCGCTGGAAAGGCCCCTTCCCAATGCACCATGTGGACTGCTGCTACCACTGCTCCCCTGACCAGCCTGGCCCTGTGACTCTGTGACCCTTGGGAGCTGTTGTAGGGACCCTTCCTGAACACTTCCCAGTAGACCATGTGGACTGCTGTTACCACTGCTCCCATGACCCAGCCTGCCCTTGGGACCCCTGTGGGCCCTTTGCCTGGTGACTGCAGCAAGGCCACCCCGCAGCTCAACCGCGCCCCTTGTCATCTTGAAATGGTCTTTCACAGCAGAGCATCACCACGTCATGGCTTGCATACAAGCTACACCCAATGCGCTGCTGCGCACCTCGCCCTGAAGACCTCCTTGTTGGTATACAGCAGCTCCCAGCGGCCCTCGACGGGCGCGGGCGTGCCTGCAAACGGCTCAGCGCCCGCTCCGCTGCCCTCCAGGCTCGCCACCAGCCGCTCCACTGCCTCCCTGTCGACGTGGCTGGCCAGGCTGCCCCTGTCCAACGCAGCGACAAGCTCCAGCAGCTGCAGCTTGATGGATGTTATGCTGTTGCTGCTGCTGCTGCTGTTACCAGTTGTGGTAGTTGGCAGAGGTGGAGGTGCGGCCGCGCTGCTGTTGGTTGCTGCTGTGCTGGTGCTGGCGCCATTGCTGCTGAAGATGCTAGCACTGGAGCCGTTGCTGAAGGAAGGTGTGACAGAGGCTGCCCCTGTCTCAGCGGAAGCTGGCCGCAGCAGGGCTGCACGGCGGGCCTGCATGTTGTGCGCAGTGGCAGCAGCCAGAGTGTGCATGATTCTAGGCAGGTGCAAGGATACATGTGCGCATGTCGAGGTCAGATGTGGGGGGACGGAGGGGAGGGGGGGGGGGGGGGGTAAATAACCACGCGTTGGCTGGTATGGTGCAATGCCATTTCCTGCAAGTGCCAGTGCCCTTGGTGTGTGGCCATGAGCCACTGCTGCTGCTGCTGCTGCTGCCGCTGTGCCATTAGCCTGACCTGGGTAGGGGGCCTTGTTGTGGTCAGAAGTGGTGCCCTGTTGTTGCCCCTGACGCTCTTCAGCATGCTAGGCGCCTGCAGTGTGAAGGCCATGTCTGCCACTAGGAGTGGGTCACTACAACTGCAGCACCGGAAGTGGGGTCGTCTTGGTGCAACTGACTGAACTGTCTTATGCATATAAAACCAGTTGAAGTTATCGGTCCTGCGAACCGAACGTACATGCCGAAGATTTGAACTAGGCCAAATTACCACCTGTCAGCTACATGTCATACAGCTCAAACCACGATGTCCGCCGTGCACGCCACCTGATCTTGTCTTGTGCGACTGCAAAAGTTCTTCCAGCTGGCAGACAAATGATGCACAGTGATCATACACGTAAGCCATCCTGCTCCTGTACGGTACTGCCCTTGTGCAGCAGCAGCACGCCACTCTCAATGCCTCGGCAACCCTGATCTGATCTGTTTGCGGCCAAGTGCGGGCCAGGTTGAAGCAGTTCTCCATGGGCACGGATGCTGTCATTCAAGAGTGCAGCCAGTGGAAGCTGCTGGGCGTTGCAGTCTGGCACCTTGGGCTGTACCTGTTGGGAGCAACAGTGTGGCGCGCAGCTGCACCGCCCTGGTCACCCCACTTCCTAGGGCTGTTTTCCTTCAGGGCATGGCTGCTCAGCCTGCTGGTGTATGCCTGCAGCCTTCTGGTGCTGTACACACAGCGGCAGGTGCTCACCACGCTGGATGTGCCTCCGCTGTATGTGTCTCGCCTGGGCTGGAGTGGCAAGTCGTGGCCCTCCCTGCTGATCACGCGCTGCATCATGCGCCGCCGTAAGCTGCGGGATGTGCTTGATGTGGCGCTGTTTTACGCAGCGTGCTGCTGCAGCGCATGTGCCGGGCTGTACCTGCTGCAGCCTGCAGGAGACAGCAGCAGCGCAGGTGGGCTGACAAGGGTCGCCAGGCAGTGCCTTGCTGGACATCCTGCAAACACCAGCAGCAGTGCTCATTGGTCATGTTTGCTGTCAAATGCAGCAACTGGAGATTGGCAAGTATTACAGCAGCGCCTGCACAGCAATGCATTGGCTAGTTGGCAGGTGTTACAAGATACGACTTGCAACGTGCGGCTGGCAGAGAGATGCCTTGGACGCACCCTTCATGGCTGGTCAAGCCATGGCCAGGCAGGCATGCAGCAGGCAGCAGCTTCCAAAGCTGTTTGGTTCTCAGCAGCCCTTGCATGCTAGCCCCTGTTGCACCCCTGACCAAGGCTGCATCGCTGGTTGCCGGCAACTGCAGGCCTCCAGCCGCTGCTTGTGTATGGCACCGTGCTAGGACTGCTGTATGGAGTGGGCTACCTCATCAGGTGCGTATTGCAGAGCATGCTATGCAGTGACCAGCAGCAGCATAAGCATGAGCATGCTGTGAAGGCCGGCACAGCACTGCCAGCTGTATGCTGCAACGATGCTGGAGGTGCCCCCTCGTGGGGCAATGTTTCGCTACAGCAGCCCGGGTGCCTTGGGCTGCTGCAACCACACAACGCATGAGCACGGCCAATGGCTGCATATTGACATGGTGCTGGACCGTGCCCTGCAGGGGCAAGAACGTGCTGAGCTTCCCCATCCTACAGCGGCACCGCTACTTCAGGATGAAGCAGCGCATGAGGGCGCGTGAGTGCTGTCGACAGCATGCAGACAGATTGGCAAGGCATGCACAGCTGCAAGGGCCGGGGCTGGCAACAGCTGGCAGCGTTGCAACCTGCAAGGTGCACGGCAGCGTCAGCTTGCTAGGCAGCTTCACCAGCTGCAGTGCTGAGCCTCTGCACCGTCTGAGGGGGACTGGCAGCAAGCATGCGGGTCATGTGTGCAGCATCTGCAAGGTCCACCGGTCAACTCTGCCAGCCCACTTGCGCATTGTCACACCTGGGCCGTTACAGCTCTCCTCACGCCACTACTCACCTTCACTCACAATCACACCATGCCTATGTTGTACGTGCTATGTTGTGCTGCTGTGCAGTGGTCAAGTCTTCCCTGGTGCTGCCCACCATGGCCCTGTTGCCAGCAGCACTGCTATCCGCACTGCTGGCACCAGCGGTGGCGATGTCGCAGCGGCAGCAGCAGCGGTACGACTGGGGGGGCGTGGCTGGTGTGCTGGGCCTGTGGCGCGCGGGCCTGCTGGCCTGCTACGCCTGGGCTGCCGGCGGCCACATGCTGGAGGTTGTGTTCACGGAGAGGGTGATCATGGCTGCGGATGATGACCCTCAGCCCACTGCCCCCTTGCTGGCAGCGCTGCAGCACCAGGACCCAATCGTGCAGGTGAGCTGCAGCTGTGGGGCCCCGGCTTTGCACGGGTAAGTGCGCCATGAGCCTGTACGTGTTGCCAGCCAAGGGTATGTCAGTGGCACAGCTTTCAGCCTGGTGTGCTGGCTTTGGCAGAATGAGTGACAGGCAGCGCTGCATGAGCCATGGGTTGCGTGCTGGAGGCGGTAGCTGGCCAGTGCGGGATGTCACTTCCCAGGCTAGCACCAGCCACAGTGTTATGAGACTGCATAGCAGCAGGCTGCTGTGCCTGCTGGTTCACGGCAAGGATGTTTGCCTGCGAGCTGCTGACAAAGCTTCTTGGGTAGCATTGCTTCCCAGCATACGATGCGGCTTGGCCAAGCAACAGGTGCTGTGCTGGCACGACATCAACGCTGACCGCCTTCTGCAGTCCGCCATGCGCAACTCAAAGTCACACACGCAACAGTGACATGCTGGGCCTTCCCTGCTGCCACCCACAGGATTGGAGCCTGATGGACCTTGCCGCAGTGGCTGAGGGCGCGCCAGGTGCTCGCGCACGCCTCGCAGCCATCTTTGCCGACGAGACAGGCGCCAACGGCTGGCTGCCCATCTCCCGCTACTGCCTGACAGAGCTGCGCGACTTTGTGGCGGTGCTGGCTGCAGCGCTGCCGTCGCTGCAGGGCGCTGCGGCAGCAGGCAGCGGTGTGAAGTGGAACGCACTGCAGCTGTCGGCTGCCGGCGGCAAGCCAGCCAGCAGCGCTCAGGACGCGGCACTGTGGCACCTGCAGGCGAGGTACTGTCGGCTGGTGTGGTGCATGCGCGCGCTGAGTGGCCTGGCATCTGCCGCCTTCACAGCGGACCGCTACGGCGTGCTGCACTTCAGCGTGCCCGGGCTGGCTGACGTGCTAGTCGCGCAGCTGGGGGTGGTGGCGGTGCTGTCGGCCTTCATTCGACACTCGGTGAGTAGGCTGGGGGTGGTGTGTTTTGTGCCTGTCGGCTTGTGGAGAATACTACACGGGGTTTGAGGTGGATGAGCAAGTAATGTTGTAGTATGCCTAATTTTCATACGAGGCCTGAGGTGGGTGATCAATCGGTAGAGAGTGTTGCCTGTTGGTTGCAATTTGCAGAAATTGGCGACTTGCTTTGCAGCTGTGTGCTACAGGAGCACCTGCAAAGATTTTGTTGTTGTCATGCATTCTACCCTGACGAGTGACGCTGACACCTGTCCTGCGTGCGCCCGCTGTGCACAGAGCTCCATACCTGTGCGGCCAGCCAGCGCCACGGCACGCCTGCTGCAGCGCCTCACCAGCGGTGGCAGGGGTGGCGCATGCACCAACGGCGGCCCGCAGCAACACGTGGATGCAGCGGCGTGTGCCCTGCTGGACACAGCCAAGACGTGCACGTACCGCCTGACCAATACCTATGGCCAGGTGCTGGCGAGCGTGGTGGTGAAGTACAAGCCACTGGTGGGCACTGTGGGTGAGGCGCAGGCGCTACTGGAGAGCTTCCTTGCGCACCAACAGTAGCAGCAGTGTATCGAAGAGAAGACGGTCTGTGGTGGGAAGTGTATGCTGTGCATAGGCTGTACGTGTGGGTGGCGTGGTTCTGCAAGTGTGCAAAGTGTGCAGATTGTCCAAAGTGTGCAGCGTGGCCCCAACTGAGGTATTGCTTGTCGTGCACACTGTGTCTCCACTTCTCACAGAGTATTGCAGCACCGTTCTAGTGTCAGACTCGGCTCCACTTGCGCTCTGCAGCCCCACAGGGTTGTGTCACATGGGGCCACGTGAGTGTGAGTGTGTTACCCGATTTGTAATGTTCCCCCTTGCGACCACCGAAAGCACCGATCTCAAGCCATTGCGTCTGGAATCCTCAGCATTAGAAGTGCCTGTGAGTTGTGCAATTTCAAGCACCCCTGCACTTCTGCAAAAGCTTCAACCGTTGCGCACTGGCCACGACACCTGGCCCACCTAAACAAACATACGAACACAGAATTATACAATGGCTGAGTTGAAGCTACACCAGCATGGCAAGAGTCGCGTCAGGCTCGGTCGAACCTGGCGAGAGGGCTCCGTGCACCACTTCGTGGAGTGGATGGTCCACACCATGCTCGAGAGCGACATGGAACTAGCGTTTACAGATGGTGACAACACTGGCATGACAGCTACGGACACGCAGAAGAACACGGTACGCTGCTGCTGCTTGCTGCTGACACCAAGTCCCACTCAGCACAAGCTCAGCACGCATGTATGACAGCGACGTCCCGCTGACTTCTGCTGTTCTTCAAAGGTGTACGTGGTGGCCAAGAAGATGAGCAAGCGCTGCACCATTGAGCAATACGCAGTAGCGCTAGCACAACACTTTGTACGCACATACCCCCGGGTAAGCTGACCTGGCAGCAGCAGTTGAAAGACCCAATTATTCAACATCTGCACAGACAGAGACATGTGCCTCTCTTACAAAGAATGCCAGGCAGTTGAGCCTTCTGATGCACAGGATGCTGACATGCCGTTAGAATGTTGTGCATATATATGTGTCCTTGCTCATTGCGTTGCTGCTGCTGCTGCTGCTGCTGCTGCTGCTGCTGCCAGGTGAGCACAGCCAAAGTGTGGGTGGAGCAGGCACCCTGGAAACGCGTGCAGGTTGGCGGCAGTGCACACGACCATGGTGAGGGGGCGCGCGGTCACACGGCTGCAGCAGCACGCAGGGACTGTCCACTGCCTGCCAGTGCTTGGTTGCATGGGATGCAACACATGTTGGTCGCATCACCGCGGTGTACTGTGTGCCACACTCAGCTGCTGCTGCTGCTGCTACTGCTGCAGGCTACGCTATGTCGGGCACAGAGATCCGCACCACGCACGTCACATGCGACAGAGCTGGCAAGCTGGACGTGCAGGGGGGTGAGGGGAGGGGCGCGGGGGAGGGGGGAGCAGCAGCTGAGAAGCGCCTGCACCTTGCTGCTGGCATTCTACCTACATATATTTACCTTGTTGCTGCCGACCTGTTACTGCAGCAGCAGGTGCATTTCAGGGGTTTCTATTCTGCTGCACTGCCTCCACCTGACAATGCGGCTGCTTGCTCCTCTGCTTCCGCCTCTGCACCTCAACTTCACACGCTGCTGCCAGGCGTGAAGGATCTCAAGGTGCTGAAGACCACACAGTCGGGCTATGAGGGCTTCCTGCGTGACGAGTTCACGCTGCTGCCAGAGGCCAGGGACAGGGTCATGGCCACCAGCGTCACAGCAACATGGAAGGTGCGGCACTGCGGCGGCTGCTGGGGCTGGCTGGATGAATGTTGAGCTGTGCGTGGTGTGGTTACACTCAACAGTTGCTTGTGGATGGGGGCCGCATTCAGACAACGGGGGAGGCTCATGCGCCCCCTCGCATGCTGAGGCTGGGGCGATGCACGTCAGTGGTGGTGCGCGCAGCCTGCACGCCCGCCGCCGCCTCGGCTGTTGTGCTGCGGTGTAACGCAGCCTAGCAGCGTGTGTGCTGCTGCTCACCACAAACAGCCTTTGCCCCTTGTTGCAGCACCCGTGGCATACGCTCAACATATCTGGCTGTCCTGCGCTGCGTCTTCCCGTCACTGCCTGTGCAACCTTGCCGCCTGTGCTGCAGTACGCACACCAGCCCACCGACTATGACGCCGCGTACTCGGCAGTGCGTGGTGCGCTGCTGGAGGGCGTGTTTGGGCCCCCAGCGGGTGGCGTCTACTCGCCCAGTGTGCAGTACACGCTGTACCAGATGGCCCAGCTGGCCCTGCAGCGTGCCCCACAGGTGAGCAGGGGGGGGGGACGAGGGCCCAGCAGCATGATGATGACTTGCAGGGAAGGTGCAGGCCACTGGTGTGCCTCATTGCTGCTGGTGTCGCACTTGCTGTAGTAGGTGCTGCTGCCGATGCATGAATAGCAGAGGTTAGTATGTCATGCTGCTGGTCGACCTGCTGTGCTGTGTCACTGCTGTGTCAAATAACTTGCTTGAACCTGCATCTGATTGGCAGCTGCATTCAAGGCCTCTGCATGGTGTTGTAGGGTGAGTTTTGTGCATGTTTGAGCTGCTGCTGTCATTGGGCTGCCTGCTGGCTCCGGCCCTGCCCGCTGCTGGCCTGCGCGGCCCTCCATGCTGCCGCAGGTCGAGTCGGTGTTCCTCAACATGCCCAACCTGCACTTCCTGCCCTGTGCGCCTGTGGGCAGCACGTTTGAGGATGACGTGTACATCGCCACGTCAGAGCCGCACGGCAACATAGAGGGTGAGGGGGGGCATCACAGGGGGTGGGGTGCCTGGGCTGGGCTCGGGTGTGCAGTGCAGTCTAGGGTTGCTGCAGGCAGAGGTGATGTGCTCCACAACTGCCATGATGCGCTGCTGCTGAGGCGTGCTGCCGCTCTGCATGCCGCCCTACCTGGACTGCGCAGCTGTTCAGATTGTTGGAAGCTGCTGTGTTCACATGGCTGTTGACCATTGCAACATGTTGCTGAGGTGCTGCATCTGCGCATCTGCTGTGCTGGCGTGCCTGCAGCCGTGGTGACTCGCAAGGAGGCCAAGCCACACTGCAGGCTGTGAGGCAGCAGGCAGCAGCAGGGGTTGCCCGTGGCCTGAACAACATGCAGCGGAGTTAACCAAGGCAGTAACAACATCAACCTGCGGTGGGAACAACATGCAGATATGTGCCGCGTATTGTGTACAGCACATCAGCCTCCTGGCTGTGTCAGATCACCGTGTACAAACTGGGCAGTACAGCACGGCTGGGCGCATGTGCTGCGAATGAGGCTGATGGCTTGCCGGCAACTGTGATGGTTGGCTTGGAAGCTCAATTCGTCGGCCTGGCACCACACAACAGTCCAACGCACGGCACCGCGCAGCAGTTGATGGCGGTTCCATGCAGGTGGTGTGTTGCAGTATGGAGGCAGGCATGATGGGCGCAGCTGCACGACGCAGCAGCAACAGTGCCACAACTGGTGTGTGCCAATCAAACATAGACAGAGGAAGCAATGGCGGTTGGTGCTCGGAGCTGTGTCCTTTCCCCGCTTGGGGCAGTGTGTGGACAATTGGTGAGTCCATGAGCTGCAATGATGCTTTCTTGTCAAACGACTTCCATGCTGTGCAGCAGGATGAGGTCCTGTGTGCAAGCAGTGCCATACGGCAGGCACGCGTGGTGCAGGATGAGGCACTTGCCCCACCTGGCTACTACCTCACTGCTGCCGCACCGGCCAGCAAACCTTGGTTGACAGCTGTGCACGGTGGGTATTTTGCTCCCGTCCGCCAGCTTTGCGATCATTTCGTTCTATAACAAAGCCACACCAAACAATCATTGAACTAAACAACTGTCTGCGGCTTGTGTCCGTGCTTGCGCACACTCGACTAGGTGTGCTTCAATTGTTGTGCTGATGTGCATACTCGGCGTGTCACAGTGCTTCACCATGCAGCTTGTGATACGTGAAGTGTTTCTTTGCCTGTGTGCAGCTCCCTTTTGGATGGATTGCTGTGCTGACAGCCTCAGGTGCTGTGACATGCCATTTTCAATGTGCGTGTATGTTGCTAGCTGGGCTGGGATTGCTCATGGCTCAGTCTTGCTTTGTTTGTTGCAGAAAGAGCCCGGCACATGTGCTGTGCTTGTGGCAAGTAGCCTGGGCCACTTGCTAGAAGTTCATTATGAAGCAAATCAGCTCAGTCGTTTACAGTGCTGGTGGTGTTGGCTGTTGTCGTGAGACCTGATCGATCAATATTAGATCAGACGGGTCAATTGCAGATTGTGGCAGTCGGCCACGCCTGTGCATGTGTGTGCACAGCTGGACGCAAAACATGCTTTGGTTATCTGTCGTGATTTTCCAGGCAATTCCCATGCGTAGCCATATGGCCATGGAAGCGCGCAACACAGCGTGCATGCGAAGGGTGCCCAGTTTGTGGTTGGAGTTCAGGGGCTGCACCACGAGTCCAGCAGGAAACAATGCTATGCCGCACCACATTCCTGCGGCAGTTGCCAACAACTGGGACTGAGCACGCTGTTTGAACAGCTTGATTCAGCAGTGCCGCGGTGCATGCAACTGCTGGGGGCAGGTGGTATACGTAACTAGTTGGTGGTCAAGGGCAAGTTGAAAAGGGTTGCAAGAAGCATGTATTACAAATTGCAATGCAGCAAATGCGGCACTCACATGCCAAAATGCAGGCGGCAGGTGGTCACTAGTTGATGGTCAAGGGCAAATTGCCATCATGGCACTGCCATGGCATGTGATGAGCACCATGACTCCAACCTAGCAGGGAAGCAGAGCAAGGAGAAGCAGGTTACCAGACCCTTAGCAACATCATGCATGATGCTGTGCTGAGCTGGGCAAGCGCCGCTGAGCTGGCGGAGCGCCCAAGGCTCGTCACTTGGTGCCTTGTCACGCAGTTGCTGTACCAGTCGCGAGATGGGATGGCGCTACAACTGCACACAGAACCGACAACAGCTGGCATCACGGGGGGTCAGCTGAGCTCGCCCAGCGGCTATAGCCTTCACACTATGCCAGCAGTCCAAAAAGCCCAGAAATATACTACTTCTAGTAAAAAGGGGGAAGCACTTCTGAAAAGCCATACCTTGCGGCACCGGCCGCACACCCAAACCTCAGGTCAGACGCTAACCTCGGAGGCTCCAAATCTGCGAGGCGGTAAAAAAACGGTCACTTTCCCTAGATCTACTGGTATCAGGTGAACCGCCCAGGCCAGCAATGACCTGGCACAATGGTGGGCTATCGCCACAGACGTCAACCTGAGCAAGCACACCTCACAGTATCAAGTGGATGCTGCGATTCAAGACGTGCAGCGTTGCTCGTCGCCGACCTTATGGGAGTGATCAGAGGCTGCTAGGCGCACTGATCAGGCATACTAAGCTGGCTGGAGGTAGTGTCCCAGCCACAAGACTTGCACACGGCAAAGGATTCCACACTCACGATGTTGGTGTGCTCTGCAGGTTCAAGCAGCCAAGTCATCCTGCTGCCAGTCGCATAATGGTTTGCACACACCAGCGCAACACAGGTTGGTCCACTCCAACACACATGCTACAAGTCAAGCAAAGCAATCCACCCGATGCGTGGGGCTGAGCCTGCATGGCGCTGGTGCTCCAGCTGCACCGATGTGTGCATGCTCAGCTTGTCCACCCTCCCAGCAGCGCCACACCCCAGCCTTGCAGGCGAGCCCACAAGAGCTCCCTGCCAGCACCACAGGGCACACACACACCAGCTGCAGCAAATTGCTGCGGAGGATGCCATGCAATGCCTAGCCTGAGCTGCAGGCATCAGCAACACACCACGACACGCATCGGCACCATACCACCCTTGCATGCTCTGCACTGACCGCGTGGTCGCGTGATGTGCCGGGCAGCGCTTGCTGTGCTGCTGTGCCAGCTGCACCTCAGCACACACGGCCCTGCCGCTTAAAACAAGAACCCTCCATCAACACACGCACAGCAGCAGCCAGCTGCTGCAAGGCTGCGGCCCTGTCCCCGTGCCATCTGCTGCAGAGCGCAGCTGCACACCCCAGCACCCGGGGGCGGTCATGAGAACCACACATCCCTCTCATAGCGCCCAGCATCTGCCAGCTGCTGCAGGTAGGCTGCCGCCCCCTCAGGCCCCTTGTCAGGCTGGCCGGCCTCAATAATCTGCAGCAGCGTGGCCTCGACTGCACCAGCCATGCTGCCGGCATCACCACACACGTAGAAGTGCCCGCCGGCCTGCAGCAGCTGCCACACCGTCTGCCCAGCCTCGCTCAGGCGCTGCTGCACGTACACCTTCGACTGCGTCTCGCGTGAGAAGGCTGTGTGCAGCGTGATGGCGCCCGCATCGTGCCAGGCCTGCAGCTGCTGCCCATACAGGAAGTCCTGGTCGCGGCGCCTGCACCCAAAGAACAGGTGCATGGGGCCCACGTTGCTGCTGCAGCTGCCGTCTGCCGCTGCTTCCTGGTCCTGCTGCTGCAGCAGGCGCTGCTGGATGAACGCCCTGAATGGCGCCAGGCCTGTGCCCGGTCCCACCATGATGATGGGCGTGGCAGGGTCCGGCGGCAGCCTGAAGTCGGGGTTCTTGGAGATGAATACCGGCAGCACCTGGCCCGGCCTGAGGCGCTGCGCGACCTGGCTGGAGGCGACGCCCTGGCGGGGCTTGCCCAGCGAGGTGTAGCGCACGACCGCGATGGTGGCCTGCACGCCGCTGTTGGCTGGGCTGTGCTCCAGTGGGGAGGAGGAGATGGAGTAGAGGCGGGGCTGCAGCGGGCGCAGCACCGGCAGCAGCTGGCGGAGGGCGCAAAAGGAGACGGACAGCACAGGACAGCAGCGCGGCGCGACGAGCTGGCGTCAGTGCATGCGCGTGCTGGGCGCTGGCAGGCCACAAGAAACCCTCCGGGGCGAGAGAGGTTCAACCAATGCACACCTCATCTCTGACTTGTGTGTGACTTGTGATCAAGCAAGCTCGAGCAGGAACAAGCAAGTAAACCAAGCTCTTCAGCTGATACAGATGAGATGCAACACACAGCACATGCTGGCTGATACTTAACCAGACCAGTCCACCAGCACTGGGTGATACCTAGCAGCTGTCTGCCGACGCTGCTGCCCCTGCTCACCTGGCAGGTGCTGAGTGGCACCTGGCTGAAGTCCTGCAGCACATCAGCCACATGGCGCGCAGCAAGGTACTGCTCAAGGCTGCCGGCATCAGCCAGCAGGGCCTGAAGATGGGACACCGCAGCAGCAGCAGCACCGTCCTGCTGCTTGTTAACTCACTCTGATGCTGCATACCAGCAGCTGCCAGGTCTTGGCAGTGGATGCATCTGCACAAATGTCAATCGAGACGCGTGCCGCACCCTTGCTGCTGTTCTGCTGCTGCTGCTGCTGCAGCTGGGCCAGCAGCAGCTGCAGCAGCTGCTGCGCCTTGGGAGTCTTGATGTCATAGCAGACACTCAGCGCATGTCTCAGGCTGATGCTGCCATTTGCTGCTGCTGCTGTGCTGTGTCCAGGGTCCTCTGTGTAGTGCCATGATGGGGGCTGTACCACTTCATCACCTGAGGCCCCCAGCTGCTGCAGCAGCTCATCAAAGGCCTGCAAAAGCAGCGAAAAGTGGCACAGGCTCACAGGGGATGGGAAGAGCAGGCTCTGGCAGCTGTTGTGATGTTGCAAAGAGCAAGGTTGACACAGCTGCCACGTGGCTTTTGACGGATTGCTTACACGTTGGTCCAGTCAACATCTTAGATGAGCCACCCCTCAAATGAGCACGATGCCAGCACGTGATAGCAAAAAACAATGAGCACACAACACAGCGCATTGTGTCCATCTAGATACATGCGAAGTCTCTCGGGGTATGTCCATACATATGTATGCGCTGTGTCAAGGCACACCCCACTCAGCCAGCAGCTTGCGCTATAGAAGCACGACCAATGAAAGCACATTGTCAAGATCAACAGTCAGAAGGTGACGGCAGCAACAATCAGGGTGGCGTACGGCAGAAGCAATACAACCACAGGTTGTAAACCACAACAGCGAAGCTCTTCAGCTCACCACACCCAGAATCTTTGGCAGTAACTCAGCAGCATGGCGGTCCATAGTACCGTCCGGATACAGGAAAGTCACATGTTTGTGCGTTGCACACGTCTGCCATCCTGTGCGGCGCAACAGGCCAGCATGGCACAACTCAGGACCCAGACATAAGAGGCATACGGCATAACAGGCTCTGCCATATGTCAAACGTGCGGCATCTCATAACATGCTGTGTGGTGTTCTGCCTGCATAAGCGGCCGCTTCCCCAGGCAGAACATCACGCAGTATGACGTGAAATGCCGCTTGCTTGCCGTAATGGCAGAGCCTGGCGTGTATACGCCTCTCATGTCTGGGGTCCTCAGTTGCGTCATGCTGGCCAACACATGTGCATTCTGCCTGCACACCCAGCCCCCGCTGCCTGCTGGCTGCTGCGCCACCGCTGACCGCTGAGTGCATGGCGCACCGGCTGCACGCAACTGCAGGCAAGACACGCCGCCAACCAGCGCTGCACACCCCTGCTACAACAGCAGCTGGCTCCCACTGTCACTGGGTGTCCTCAGTTTCCATCCCCGTCTCCGTCGCGCTGCGCACCTGTGGTGGGTTGGTGGGCCATATGCCCAGTGCATCACCAGGCAGGTAGGCCAGCCCGCCAGCAGCAGCAGCATCAGGCCCCAGCTCCAGCTCCAGCCGCACTGTGTCCTTGTCATCAGGGCCCCCAAGCACACACAGCCCTTCAACAGCAACAACGCGCGCATAGTACGGCCGGCTCTTGCTGAACTTGCTGCATGCCGCTGCTGCCGCCTGTGCAGAGCCCGCTGCCGCTGCATTCGGCACACCGCCCAGCTCTGCAAAGCTCTTCAGGCTGCCTGCTGCTGCTGCAGCAGTCAGGCCTGACAGTGCACCGCTGATCCAGCCATCGACCTTGGGCCAGTCCTCCTTGTCGACATCAACGCGCGGCTGCAGCGCTGACGCCCCAGCCGCCGCCAGTGCTGCGTCCAGCTGCTTGCCGCAGCGGCAGAAGTGTGTGTAGGCGGTGTCGCCCAGTGCACAGACGGAGTAGGGCAGGCCGGTCAGGGGGCCCGCCTTGCCTGACAGCAGCCACTCACAAAAGTCGCGCGCCTCGGTGGGGGGCACCCGTCACCCTGCAGGGGGGGCAGCAGCACCAGGTGCATGCGCCTGTCAGCGCGTGTCTGATTGCAAACACTTCATTCATTGTGTGCGCTGCGTGTGACGATACTCAGCAGCTGCTGCAACCAGTCCAGGCTGGCAGCTTGCTGCATGGCGCCCCTGGCTGGAGGTGCTGCACACCACACCTCTGCACGATCATGAGCGGTCAGCTGGTCACCGCATGCTGCGCCCCCCCCCCCAACACCCAGCAGCTCTGCACAGGGGGCTGCCTGCAATGATTTTCAGAGGCACCATCACGCTGCACAGCTGCACCCCCAGCCTGGCTGTAGTGCCAGAGCCGCCCACCTGTGTTGAGAAGCAGAGCAGCGCTGCCTGCTGGCTGCCAGATCGTAGCCCTCAGGCTGGTGCGCCGCATTCACCAGGCACGGCCTGGCAGTGTGTGAGGCAGGGCAGCACAGTGGATGCAGTGGTGGGTGGGGACGCATGCTCCGGGTGCAGCAGTGCTGGGCCATGCGAGGCTACTCTCGCACATGGCTGCAGGGGGAGCGGCAGCTGCTGAGTGGCTGCAGGCTCAGCCCGGCCATGACAAGGCTACGGAATTAGGGGATGGACAAGCAAGCATGGCTGGAGACAAGCAAACCAACAACTCAACCATCAGGCATCAGGCAGTCAACAGCATAAACACCAGGCTTTGTGACATGAGTGCACATGCAGCCTTGAGCAGGCTTGGAAGCAAAGGTGGCTCAAGGCGGAGCATTGGAGATGCCAATGCCGGGCAAGCCAACCAAATTCTGCTCTGGTGCAGTTTCACAGTATAGGTTGTCTGTTGACCGTTGCCATGCCTGCGGTGCGGTGAAGGGTCGGCATGCAAACCAACCACTCACCAGAACTTGCCGCTCTCCTTCAGCTGCTGGCTGAGCTTCTCAGCAATCTCCCTTGCGAAGCCGTACTCAGTGCCATACAGCACCAGCACTGGCACTGCAGTTTCTGGGACGTGCTCCACGGGTTTGCTTGCGGCCTGCTGCTGCTGCTGCTGATGATGATGATTGCCAGCTGGCTGGGCGCTGCTGCTGCGGTTCCTGAGGAAGCTGGCAAAGTCTGTGCTGGCCGGCTGCTCGGGCTGTTCTCGCAAGAACGATTCGAATGTGGTGCCGACTGGTGCTTGCTCTGGCACTGAAGGTGGAGCCCGCAGGAAAGAATCAAAGTCTGTTGCATCAGCTGCAGTGCCCCGCCTGCTGCCACTCCTCAACCACATATAAGTTGCCGCGCCCGCTGCAGCACCACATATCACATAACGACGCGTTTTGATGGTTTCCATGGCTGATCAGGCTGGAGTGCAAGCAAAGTGGGCGCTGACCCGCCGAACAGTGGACCTATGTAGGTCACCACATCAACGACGTCGATTAAAATGTGCAAATGCACAAAGCCTGTGAACTGGGATTGGCGTGCATTGACGAACGTATTGACCGCTCGTTGTTAGCGGGCACTAGTCACTCAGGTCCTGTTGCAGTCGAAGGACAACACACAGTGAACTACACGCAAGTTGAGCTTCCTATCAAAGTCACCTGTCGACTTTGCTGGGGGTCTGCTGCCTAGGTTGTGAGTGACAGCAGCAGCATGCAATTAAATGTCAGGTGAACACCACCGTCTCGGGCTGGCTTGCGCGTCACACCATGGCCAAGACGGATCTGAGTCGCATCTCTCGGGAGGCGGCCCGCATCATGGGCCCGGCCTTCCTGGTGTCGGTGAGTACTGCTACTGCTGATGCAGCTGGCCTAGGAGCAAGTCTAGTATCACCTGCTATGAAGCCTTACAGCTTCTACAGTGGTTCCTGCTGCATGTGCTTGGTTAAGCTGCTGTTGCTGTTGCTGCTGTTGATGTGGCACCTGCAGGTGGCATACATGGACCCTGGCAATTGGGCAACGGCCATCGAGGCGGGCTCGCGCTTCGGGTACCAACTCGTGAGCAGCCCCGCACGCTACAACATTCGCCACACACACCTTAGCAGCGTGGCAGCACCAGCTGCAGCAGGCTGACAGCACAACGCATGCGTGCCTGTGCTGTGGTGCTGTGCTGTCTGCCCACATTTGCAGCCTGGCAGCCTGCAGCCAGGGCCCAGGCAGCACCTGGGCGGTCAGCAGCAGCGTGCCACAGTCGCAGCAGACGTTGCAGCAGTGTGCCATGCTGCTCCCTGGAACCCTCCACATGCAGCCTGCCACAATCTGACAAAGTGACTGTACTCGCTGCTGCTGCTGGTGCTGCTGGTGCCTGCTGGTGTGCGTGTGTTGAGTGCAGGTGTGGGTGGTGGTGCTGTCCAACCTGATTGCCATCCTGCTGCAGACGCTGGCAGCACGCTTGGGCCTTGTCAGCGGCAAGCACCTGGCCCAGGTGACGGCAGCAGCCCGCAGCAGCACCGGCTGCATGCCTCGGCGCCCCGCTGCCCTGCTGCCCTGCTGGCTGGCTACTCGGGCTGTGTACTTACAAGCTGACTAAGCACAGCAGCAGCAGCAGCAGCAGCAGCAGCAGGCAAGCAGTGCGGCAAGTGAAATGCCAGTCTCAGTCTTGGCCAGAACCATCACCAGCCAGCTCAAACTGCACAGCAACAGAGGCCAGGAACACCGCGGATGCAGCAGGGGCATCAGCGGCAGCCCTGCAGCTGATGAAGCCATGCTCAAACGCTGTTGCCGTGCGGTTTGCGTTTGCTGCCTGCCTGCCTGCCTGCCTGCCTGCCTGCCCGCCTGCCCTGCCGTGGCTGCCAGGTGTGTCGTGAGGCGTACCCCCCTGCGGTGTGTTACCTGCTGTGGGTGCTGGCGGAGATCAGCATCGTGGCGCTGGACCTCACCATGGTGCTGGGTGCGGCGCGGGGGGGGGGATAGGATGGGGTGGTGTGGGTGTTTTGGTGCTTGTGTTTGTGTTTGTGTTGGGGTGATATGTGGCACTAGACGGTTGCTCTAGCAGCTCAACTACAGGCAGCAGCAGCAGTAGCAGAAGGTGCAGCAACAGGCACAGCAAGAGGTGCAACTTCTGTCAGACTGACCAGCAGCACCAGGCACGGCATGTGGCTGCTGTTGACCAGCAGCAACAGCAGCTCGCAGTACGTACGTGAGCAGCTCCAGCGTCACCACCCTTGCCTTGACACTGCTGACTTGACCAGGGACTTGCCCACCTCTGCTCACAGCGCTGCTGCGCGCACTGCTGCTGCTGCTGCTGCTGCTGCTGCTGCACGCACTGCTGCTGCTGCTGCTGCACGCACTGCTGCTGGCGCCTCCTCCTGCAGGCACCGCCATTGGGCTCAACCTGCTGCTGGGCTGGCCCATGCTGCCGTGCATCCTGCTCACCGGCCTGGATGCGCTGTTGCTGCTGCTGCTGGTGCCGCGGTGAGCTGCTGGCTGCTGGCACGCAGGGGGGCTGCGCTGCAGGTGCAGCGGCTGTGGGCCCAGGGCAGCAGGCTGGCCCGCCCCGCACTCTGCCTGGCTGGGGAGGGGCTGCCTGCAACACCAGCAGCAGCCGTGCATGCGCAGGTGCTGCACAGGCTGCCGTCACGGAAGGGCATGCGAGATCTGTGCATGCACTGCAGCAGCAATCACACGACCCGCCGGGTGTGCTTGCGCCGCTGCCCGCCTGCTGCAGGCAGGGTGTGCGCACGAGTGAGCAGCTGACGGTGGGCCTGCTGGTGATGGTGGTGGGCTGCTTCCTGGTGGACCTGTGCCTGAGCAAGCCGCCGCTGGCGGGCGTGCTGGGCGGGCTGGTGCCGTGCCTGAGCCGCGACAGCGTGTACGCCGCGGTGTGCCTGCTGGGCGCCAACGTGATGCCCCACAACTTCCTGCTGCACAGGTGGGGGCCCGGCCGGGGGGGGGGGGGGCATGCACATGCTCATGCACATGCAGGCGCTTGCGTGTGCAGGCCAGCTCGCATGTAAGTGCGAGGGATGTGCCTTGATGTTATGTGGGTGCTGCCGGTATATGCAGCAGCAGCAGCTCCAGGAACTGCCGGGTCCTTTGCACTGCTGCTGTCCTGTGTTATGGTGCTGCTGCACCTTGCGCTGCCTGCCCATGTGGGGGGTGCTGCTCGCTGCCGGGCCGCTGCCTGCCGTCCCGCCTTGGGGTGCTGCTGCGGTGCCATGCAGTGCCCTGGTTGCTGGCCAGGCGCGTGGTGCGGCGGGCACCAGCCTGCGCCAGCTGTGCCTGTACAACTTCCTGGACATCGCCGCTGCGCTGGGCCTGGCGCTGCTGGTCAACGTGGCGGTGCTGCTGGTGGCAGCAGCAACCTTCCACCAGGCGGGTGAGCAGGCCGGGCCGGGAGCAGGGTGTGGCGCTGCAGGGGGCTGGCCGTCAGCCAGGCGCCTGTCGGTCATGTGTTGCAGGCTGGAGCTGGATGGGCTGGCCATGCTGCGCTGCAGCTCGCCTGCCGTGGCGCAACAGGCCCGCCACCCGGCACAGCATACACGTGTTGGCTGCGCCACGCGCTCAGCCACACCCCTGCTTTGCTGCAGCTAGGCTGCCCCGCACCCCGGCTGCCGCTGCTGCCGCTGACCGCCCCCTGCCTGCCGGCGCTGCCGTGTGCGTCGTGCGCGCCGCCCGCGTCGTGGCAGGCATTGTGGTGGAGACGCTGCAGGACGCGCACGACCTCATGGAGAAGATCCTCAGCAGCAGGAGCGCCCCGGCCGCGTTTGGGCTGGCGCTGCTGTGTGCGGGCCAGCTCAGCACCTTCACGGGCACCATCGCAGGGCAGGTGCGGCGGCAGCAGCGGCAGCAGCACACAGCCTGACCGCAACTTGGGAGCAGCCCCTTGCAAGCAGCACCAAGTGAACAGCCGACCCATGTGCTGTGGCGATTTTAGACAACAAAAGCCTGGGGGTGTCAGCTGCTGCATGCGGCGCTGCCATTGGACACACCACCGACAGGCAGATGTTGGTGCAGCAACCCTCACCACAGCCACCCGCTGGGCTGCCCATGCCCACCGATTGTTCCACGCACGGCCGCACCCGCTGACGTGCTGCCTGCCCGCCGTGCCAGGTGGTGCTGCGCGGCTTCCTCAACGTGCACATCAGCACGTGGCTGCGCCGCGTGGCCACGCGCTCGGCGGCTGTGCTGCCCGCGGCGCTGCTGCAGTACGCGTGGGGCGACAGGGCCACCTACAAGTGAGCCGCGGCAGCCGCTGCACTGCTGACACAGCACCCACATTCGAGTGCTGAACCCACAAAAGTGCAGCCGAGTTACAACAGGGCTGGGCAGCTGCCGATGTGCAGTTGGCACTCGACGCAGCGCCTGCGTTGACGGCCGCCTGCTGACGCTTGCTTGCCTGCCGCTGCCTCCGTTGTGCGCGCACCAGGTACCTGCTTGTCGCGCAGGTGGTGCTGGCGCTGCAGCTGCCCTTCACGCTGGTCCCCCTCATCAAGGCCACCAGCAGCAGCAGGCTCATGGGGCAGCACAGGAACAGCACGCTCATCGCTGCGGCAGCCTGGGCCAGCCTGGGGCTGGTGTTTGTGGCCAACCTGATGCTGTTTGTGGCGGAGCTGTGGCCGGGGGCGGCCTTTGTGCCGCAGGTGGTGCCGGGAGGTGCGTGGCGCGGGGGGGGGGGGGGGCTGAGGGACTGCAGCGGCAGAGGCCTGCTGCGCCGCCTGCCTGTGTCCGCGCTGCGCAGCAGCAAGCAGCGCGGTGGCTCATGTAGGGGTGCACCTCCATCAGGAGGGTGTGTGCCTGCATGCAAAGACTTGGCCATCGAGTACCGTACCGCTGGCTCCTGAGATGATGATACGAAACACTTCTTCTTCTTCTGTAGAATCCTCAGGCCGTTGACCCCGCGCACTCTCGACCAGTATAGGCAAAGGAGCATATGCTCAGGCAGCCTTGCATGCTTCTATTGAGAGGACCTGTAACTCAGTATATGGCCCCCACCTGTGCCCCCTGCCTTGCCTTGCCGCCCCCCCCCCCCCCTGCAGCGCCCTACTCCCCGCTGCACCAGTACCTGGACAACGTCGCGGGCCTGGCCTGGGCGCGCCCCGGGCGCTTCCTGCTGGTGCTGGGGCTCATCGTGGCGGCAGCGGGCCTGCTGGCGTTGCAGCTGTGGATCATCGTCACGCCGCTCTCGCCACACGTGGCACCCGTGCCGCTGCTGCTGCGGCAGGCAGGGGGCGGGCCACAGCAGCAGCAGCAGCAGCATGGTGGGTGGCAGGAGGCCGGCGAAGACGAGCTGGCGGCAGCGGCAGCAGCGGCAGCGTCAGGCAAGGCTGGTGGCAGCAAGGCTGGTGCTCTGGAGGATTGGCACAGCAGTGACGAGGCAGCAGCTCGCGATGACAGCTGGCCGGTGCAGCCTGGCGGTGCCGCTGCCTCCTTAGCCGGCTGGGCGGGGCTGGCGGCGGGGCCGGGGTCGGGGCGTGGTGGCAGGCCTGTGGTGATGGGCTGGAGCGTGCCGGGCGTGCGCGAGTGGCTGCTGGGGGCGCAGCAGGCCGCGGGCGGCCCTGCGGAGGAGGCGGGCGCGGCGCTGCGGCCGGCAGCAAGCCCGCGGGATGACACGGTGCGCGCTGTGGCTGGAGCTGGGGCTGGCAGCAGAGGCTTCGTGTGCGTGGCCGTCGCTGCTACATAGCGCTGCATGGCTGCTGGCTGCACGCGTCTGCATGCTGGTCCGTGTGTGCCCTGTGCGTGATACCTTGCTGCTGGCTGTTGCTGCTGCCTGCTTCTTGCCGCTGCCCCCTGGCTTCCTAGGCTGGCTGGTCTCACGACCTCCAGCTGGCAGTGCACAGCCGCACAGCAGGCGCTGCCCAGCATGCCACCCTGCAGGCGGTGTTCACCACCCAGCAGCAGCGCAGGGATGGGGAGGCAGAGGCGCAGCAGCCGCTGCTGCTGCGGGGGCCTGCAGATGAAGACCAGTCCACGCAACCGTGTACATCAGAAGCACAACAGCATAGCACTGTCGAGCAGATCAAGGAAATGGAGCTTGTAGACCACAACTGGCATCAATGTTTGCAGCAGCAGCAGCAGCACACCGGTGCACCGCCTGTGCATGAGGGTCGCCTGCCAGCAGACAGACAGCTGAGGCAGCAGCAGCAGGCGTCGGAGCAGCAGCAGCAGCAGCAGCAGCAGCAACAGCACCTGCCTGACTGTTGGGACGAGCTTGACGTTGACAGCATCAGCCTGCTGGCGCCCACCGCCACCACCAGCATGGCGCCGCCCTCCTCGCCTGGCGGGGCCAGCGCCGCCAGCAGCGGCGCGGCCAGCTTCAGCATGCTGGGCGCTGACAGGGAGGTGTGGCTGGTGAGTGGCCCGGCTGGCTGGCTGGTGGTGGGGTGGTGGGCCTGGCACGTGGCGGCTGGCTGGCACAGCCTGTAAGCCGGGCGGGGGGGGGGGGGGGTGAGCATGCTGGCGGCTGACGGGGCAGGAGTGGCTGGTGAGCGGCAGTGAGGCGACAGCACTCATGGCTGCACACACAGGCATACGTGGCAGGCGTGGTGTGTGGTGATGGGCACCACACCCAAGCTGCTCACCACTCAAAACAGTACCCTCTGTCTTAGAAGGAACAACAGATGACGCTGAACACATTGCTGTGCCTCAAACAGGCGGCAGCTGACCGTTCAGGTGTGCGGTGCTGTTGCGCCGTGGGTCCAACTGGCGGCTGGGTTGGGCGCTGCTTGCTGGTGAGGGCTGGCACGCGTACTGCTGGGCCAGTGTCCACTGCTGCTGCCGGCATGAACCCATCCACACACTGTTGTGCTTTGGCGCGGCTGCTGCTGCTGCTGCTGTGTGGTGCAGGACGCCTGGCATGAGCCCAGCCACATGTCGCGCACTGCCAGCAGCACAAGCAGCATCAGCATGGCCAGCACAGATGCAGCAGCCCCCGCCACTGCTGCACTGAAGCCACGGCACCAGCAGCGTTCAGGTGGCCAGCACTTCAGCAGCAGGGCTGGTGCTGCAACGGCAGCAGCAACCGGCTGCTTGCAGAGTGCTGGAGAGGGGATCACTTTTGGCCCTGCTGCTGCTGCTGCTGCTGCTGGGTCCATGGGCAAGTCAGGCAGGCGGCTGCTCGCTGCTGTGCTGGAGGGCTTCTGGGCTGCCTACTATGACACACACGGCAGCTGCACCGTAGCTGCTGCTGCTGCCGCCGCCGCTGCCGCTGCTGCTGCTGGCGCAAGCTCATCAGCAGCAGCCGGGTCAGGCAGTGTGCATTTGCAGCCGCGCAAGAAGCAGGTGCTGGGCAGTGGACAAGCTTCAGGCAGCGTTGAGCAGCAGGCAGCGGCTCAGCTGCTGTGCTGCTGCCGGTGTGGTGTCGCTGGCTGCAGCACTGGCTGGTGCTGTGGATGTGGTGCTGCGTTGCTGCAGCACATGCAGGGCTGCCTGGCCGAGCTGTTGGCAGTGCCAGGCGCAGCGGGCTTGGTGCTGCCCCCAGGACTAGGCCAGAAGCAGCAGCAGCAGCAGCAGCTCCCACAGACACGTGATGGGGGACTTGGCAGCAGCTGTGCTCATCAGGCTGCTGGTGTGACCCGCGCTGCTGCCGCTGTTGCTGCTGCTGGCGTGGCGTCTGCCAGTGAGGGCGCCACCTCTGCCGCCAGCCTTCTGCTGGAAGGTGCATGGCAGCAGCTGCCTGACTCAGCCCGGCAAGTGCTGCAGCTGGTGCTGCCATCAGCTGCAGAGGGGACTCTGCTGCAGGCCCTGAGCAGCAACGCACGGCAGCCACTTCGAGGTCAGCTGGAGCAGCAGCAAGTGTTTCAGGAGCAGCAGCAGCAAGGCCAGGAGCAGTCACTTCTGGTGAAGAGGAGTGAGCCCAGCAGCAGAGGTGATGCAGCTGAGCCGGCCGCTGCTGCTGCTGCAGCGGTTGCTGCGGCTGCTGCCGTGCCGAGGGTGTTGTGGTGCTGGGGCTTGTGGTGCATGCTGCTGATGCTGGCGCTGGCCCAGGTGAGGGGCGGGGGAGGGGCGGGAACAGTCAGCAGCCAGCTGCAGCTGCATGCATGTTGGCTGATAGGTGCAGCTGCTGCACTTGCTGATATGGTACTGCCTTCACAACATGAGCGTTACCAGTGGAAGCTTGCCATGCATTTCAGCCACCAACCACTGTGACTATTGGAAGCCAGCATGCTGGGCTGCAGGTGACTCTGCGCTGCTGCTGCTGCTGCTGCTGCTGCTGCTGCTGCTGCTGCTGCTGCTGCTGCTGCTGCAGGTTGAGGTGCGGCCTGAGCTGTGGGGCAGGTACGCTGCAGTGCTCAACAGGCTGCAGGGGCTACTGGCAGACATAGGCCCAGAGCCAGCACAGCAGCAGCTGCACCAGCACAGGCAGAGGCCAGCACCAGCAGCTTTGGGACTCAGCAGCAGCAGCAGGGCAAGTCCCGCTACTGCAGCAGTATGCGACAGGAGTGGAGTGCCAGTGCCTGTGCTGTCCGGCACCGCAGATCGTGAGCTGCTGCTGCAGCTGCTGCTGGGCCTACTGCAGCAAGTAGAGGTAGCAGTGACCACCAAGAAAGCGCCTGGCGCGGGGAGCAGTGTGGCGGCAGCGTTTGCCAAGGGCAAGGAGATCTGCCTGTCAGTGGTGAAGCGCTACAGGCGGCGGCTGCTGGGCAGCCCACCTGGTGCAGGCCAGCAGCAGCAACAGAGGTGGTCACCAGGGGGTGGCAGCAACGGGAGCAGCAAGCCACGGCAAGGCCCTGGGAGTGGCCAGCGTGTGGCGTTTGGCCTGCTGCTGGGGGGGCTGGTGTTGGGCATGCCGCTGATGCTGGCAGCTGGCTGTGGCGGGCGCAGCATGGCAGCAGCCGGCTGCAGTGCTGTGAGGCGTCTGTGGCAGCAGCACCGTGTGGCTGCAGTGGTGCTGCAGCGGCTGTGAAGCATGCACATCTGCTACTGCCATTACGGATGGCAGGTACTGCCAAGATGCTGCCCCTACCAACAACAGGTTTTCTTTTATCCGGTCCAAGTTTCAGTGCAGAAGCCGGTAACATTACTGGCTTCCAGATTTATCCTATAGCTGTGTAGGTTAAGGATATCCGTTTACCCCACTGAGGATAACCGTGTCACCTTCCGGCATGCCTGTGCTGGACTGCACGCCAACTTCTCGCTTGAACCAGCCATGCCGGCTCGGCAGGTCAAAAAAGCACAGGTTCACTGGCTTCAGGTGTGGTGTGGCGGCTGCTTCTCAGCCACTTATGTCGTCATTGTGCATGCTTAGCAGCATCACTTGTTCACTGGTCGTGACTGCTGGTGTGGCTGGGCACTGCATGATGGCAGCAGCCTTGCATGTTGCTGCTGCAGCAGCTGCTAGGGTTTCCGCCTCATCATCATCATCATCATCATATTACCCATTCAAGCCATAGCATAGGGTTTCCGCCTGTGTAATTGGCGCACCCCAGCAGCGACGAAACATAGATTGTGGTTTTTACGGCACACAATGAGTGGAACTTTTCAAGAGAGAGTAGTTACACGTGGGTCCAGTCACCATATGGTGTAAGATGCATCTTGGATGGTATGGCAATTTTGCAGTTGGTCGGCTGGCTGCAGCACAGCTGTTGGCGTGCTGTCTCTTTTGACAGCTGTGCGAGATGATGTGAAACCAAGGCGCCAACCAGAAACACGGCATTTGCACGGAATAGCACAACACTACCATGAGTAACCCAAACAGCAGCGTTTGTGGAGCGCAGCTCGTTCTGTGCTGGCAGAAAGAGCGTCCGTTTCTGCTGCGGTAGACAGAGCAAACCATATAAAGCTTGCATGGCTGCATGCATGCTGAGACAATATTCATTGTCATGGAAGACACTATAATGACTTTAACAGCAACATCTTTGGAGCGCAGCGCGTTCTGTGCCAACACGACGTGCTGCCGTTTCTGCTGCGGTAGGACCCGCAGGCCATACAAGCGTGCATGGCTGCACGCATCTTAGACCGTATTCTTGTTCAAAAAAACTAAAGGGACTGAAACAGCAAGATCAGTGGAGCACAGCTTGTTCTGTGCTGGCCGAACGTGTAGTAACGTGCTGCCGCTTCTTCTGCGGTAGAAACCGCAGGCGGTGCAAGCGTGCATGGCTGCATGCATGCTTAGACAACATCTGTTGTCATGGAGCAAAATGGAATGGTTCGAACCGCAACATCCGTGGAGCTCAGCGCGTTCTGTGTTGGCGCAACGTGCTGCCCTTAACAGAAACGTTTGTGCTGCGGTAAAAACCACCGGCCATACAAGCCTGCATGGTTGCATGCACGCTCAGACAAGACTTTTTCAGGGAAAACGCTATATTGATCAGACGTCAACATCCGTGAAGCGCAGCTCGTTTTGTGCTGGCAGAGCGTGCTGCCGTTTCTGCTGCGGTAGAAACCGTAGGCCGTAAAAACCGCAGGCGATACAAGCGTGCATGGCTGTGCATGCTTAGACGATATCTGGTGAAGCACACTAACACTACGGAAGTAGTAACATCCGTAGAGCGCAGCTCGTTCTGTACCGGCAGAACGTGATGCCGTTGCTGCTGCGGTAGAAACCGCAGGCGATACAAGCGTGCCCGGCTACATGCATGCTGAGACAACATTTGTTGTCCTGAAAATCACTATAATAACTCAAAAGCAACATCATTGGAGCGCAGCGCGTTCTGTGCTAACACAACGTGCTGCCGTTTCTGCTGAGGCCGCGGTAAAAACCGCAGGCCATACAAGCGTGCATGGCCGTGCGCATCTCAGACCGTAATTCTGTGCGTGAAAATAAAGTAACTGAAGCAACAACATCTGTGGAGCGCAGCTCGTTCTGTGCTGGCCGAACGTGTAATAACGTGCTGCGGTTTCTGCGGTCTGCGGTAGAAACCGCAGGCGATACAAGCGTGCATGGCTGCATGCACGCTTAGACAATATCTGTTTTCATGGCGCACCCCGGAATGATTCAAACAGCAACATCCGTGGATTGGAAGTGGAGCTCAGCGCGTTCTGTGCTGGCACAACGTGCTGACGTTTTCGCTGTGGTAGAAACCGCAGGCCATACAAGCCTGCATGGTTGCATGAACGCTCAGACAAGACACTTTTCATGAAAACATTATATCGTATTATCGTTTCATATCGTATAAGTTAACATCCGTGGAGCATCTCGTTCTGTGCTGGCAGAGCGTGCTGCCGTTCATGCTGCGGTAGAGACCGCAGGCGATACAAGCCTGCATGGTTGCATGCATGCTTAGACAATATCTAATAAAGCACACTGCAACTATGGAATCAGCAAAAGCCGTGGAGCGCCGCTCGTTCTGTGCCGGCAGAACGTGCTGCCGTTAAACGTTTCTGCTGCGGTAGAAATCGCAGGCGATACAAGCGTGCATGGCTGAACGCATGCTTGTACAATAACTGTTGTCATGAGTCGCACTAAAAGAGTTCAAACAGCAACAACCGTGGAGCGCAGCTCGTTCTGTGCTGGCGGAACGTGCTGCCGTTTCTGCTCCACGTCGACAGGAAGCGCAGGCCATATAAGCGCGTATGGCTGCATGCATGCTCCAACACCACTTGTATATATTTGGTGTCAGGGCGCGCATCCAACACATGCGCGATTTTCAGCAGGCGCAGCAACCTTTGAGGCTGCGCGGCAGGTGCGCCGTGCAGGTTGTTACTGCCTTGTTCCTGCAGCTTAACAGCCACGATGCTTGATATTGCTGGCAAGGGTTTCCGATCAATATCAACAGGTACTAAAAATGCATACTGCAGCCCAGTCATCCCGTTGTCCATGGCTGTGGTAATAAAGCAGTCGCCTGAAGCACGACAAATAGCAACAGCTGTTTCCACGAGACAGCAACACACACACAATTCAAGGCAATAGTAATCCAATGTTCATACTGTCCGCTTCAATATGCCCAGTGTTGCTGAGTCGCTCCTTCACTCTTCTTACGAGCACACGCTGCACATTGCCCTCATGTTGTCATCGGCCCCCAATCCCCCCTCAATTGCCGCATCCCCCGTTGAGGGCACCTGATCAGGGGCCGCGGCAACTGAACAATTATTTTTTTAACTATTAATGCAAGGTAGACACCGTAGACCCTCACACCCCTACCAGGCAGCATGCGGGCATCACCCTGTACGTTGGACTGCATACCAAGCAGGACTGGTGTGTAAATAGCCAGCAATTCACGGAGTCCTGCGCAGAGCTCTGATGACGTTGTCATCAGAACTCTGCGCAGGACTCCTTCTCATCCTTCTTTCAAGTTTCACCAAAGCAGTCATGCTTGATGAGCAATGCACAAGCCACAGCAGAGCTTAAATATTTGATGCATGAGCCACAACCCACAGGTGACAGCTTGATCCCCAACTTGCACAATCTACTGCAGCAACATTGGACGGTTGTCTTGCCGTGCAACAAAGTGCATAGCAATTTCAGACTGGAGTCTCTAGTAGCTTGGCTTCTGAACCAGGAAGGCGCCGTCTGTCACGTCTGCCAGCTGTTTGACGACAGTTCAAACACATCTTACAGTGGCTTTGTGGTGTGGCAGGACCCAACACAGCACAGGGGCGAACAAGATAGCAAGATAAAATACCAAACTGGAGGGCCTGCAAATTGCCGGCTCCCAGACTTTAAGTGCAAAGCTGCGCACCTCGGTGTAACTTCAGGCAACAGCATCACTGAAGCGTGTACAAGCTCGCTGCTGCCGACCCAGTGCCAGCCCCTGTCGGCATCACTTGGCGGCATACGCTGCCATCATGAGGGGCCTGTGCTGCTGGATTGCGCGCTGCAGGCGTGCCACCTGCCCAGGCGTCAGCAGCATGACGCAGGCTGGCGGCACGTAGCTCATCATGTTGAACACGGCATCTATTTGCGGGTCTGTTGCGTGTTGGCCTGGGGGTGGTGCAGGGCAGCTGTTGTACTGGGCCAGGTCAGCAACAGCTGGCAGCGCCCCATCCCTGAAGCCCGTGCACCACGTCTGCAGCTCCAGGGCGAGGTCCACCGGCCCAAGCACCGCCCCAAAGTCCTCCAGCAGCATGTTGGGTGCTGTGTCGGGCACATCGTCACCCAGCATGGCCATGTCGCCGGCGCATTCCCCTTCGTGCGTGTGCATCAGGCCCAGGTAGTGCCCCAGCTGCAGCAGGCAGCAGCAGCCAGGCAGCAAAGAGCGTGCAGGCTGCATTACTGTGAGATGCGCTGGGAGAGTGTGGTGGCCTGCGCATAGATTGGCGCGGTGAAGCGCCAGGTGTCGCACCATCAGGATCTGCTGTCTGCACTGCAGCAGGCACTGCTGGTGCAGCCGCACTCGCCTCATGCGCCAGCGCAGCCCCTCCAGCCTGCCACCTGCCCTGCCTGTTGTCATCAGCAGGGTCCAGCTGCGTCCACCTGCACAGCAGCAGCAAGCAGGGCTCTCAGGGGTCAGCAGGTGCAAGCAGCATGCTGCAGTTGCGAATCAGGTAAGATTACCAGAGCAGCCTGCTGATGGTCAATTTTCTGATACCAACAGCAGCGGGGGCAGCAATGCAGCACACAGGGACGATCAGCACAGCGCCGCAATACCTGTGCAGGTGCGGAGACAATTTGTAGGGTATGAGCCGGCTGTGGGAGCCAGCCAGCTAGCTGTCAGTGCAGTGCCACCAGCTGCTGCGCACCTCAGCCACACCCAGTTCATTGTCGAAGTCCCTTCACGCCACGTGGCGTCCTGCACAGCACGCGAGAAGCGATGCGTCAACTGGCCCAGCTGCGGCCGCTGCTGCAGCAATTTTTGCTAAGTACGTGCTGGCTGGCCACTTGCCATTGCGTGTACTTGGCGCGCTCAGCCACAGCGGGGCCACGCCGGCAGTGTGAGTGTGTGCTGTCTCTTCGGCCTGTTTGCAGCGAGCGCTGCCACTCACCGCGTGCTGGTTCCACCATGGGCCGTCAGCATGGGCGAGGCCATACATCGCATGCTCACACACCTCATCACCAGGGCTGCAGTAGTTTTCCTTGTCAGACCCTGACACAAACACATTGATCACGTGGCGATCGGCTAGGCGAGCAACTCCTCGAGCCATTGCCAGGCGCTGCAGGCAGGCGATGCCTTGATGGTGCAGTGCATCATCGGTGGGGTGGGGTGCGCAGTGCTGCCAGTCAGGCAGCGTGCCCACATTGAGGTAAGCGTGCTGAGTGTGGTTCCAGCGAACTGCTTGCAGCTTGAACCTGCAGCAGCAGCAAGCAGCGTTATGATCATGGCTCAGTGGCGCGGGCAAGCAAGCCTTGTGTAAGTGCACAGGGGACTCCTGCAAACAGCACTGTCAGAGTTTGCTCCCAACAAAATTTCTGCTTTGCCATCTTTGCCATCTTGATACAAGCAGACGGGCTTCCAACCCTGCACTCACTGTATGCCGGTGCCGTTGTAAAGCCCGTTGGCAGCATCAATAAGCCTGCGTGCTGCCGCCTGCACGCTGCCACTCACTACCTGTGGCAAGTAGGTGCTCTGTGCAGTGGCGTCGTCGTCGTCTGGTGGCCATATGAAGCCCAGGCCTGCGGCAGCCAAGACAGGCAGGCATCCCCTGCGTGAGGGGCGCTGCTTGCCAGTACCCATGCACATGCAACCGACAGATATAAATGCCACGTCTCAAAGCCACGGTTTCAGCATGACAGTGCTCACAACCGCAGTGCTTCATTCAGCAAGTTGGTTTGTGGCTGGCAATGTGCAGCAGAGCGCTCACAGTGGAAGACCACAGGTATGGCAACCGGGGTGAAGCCCGGCCACCTGCTGCTGCCGCTCACAGCAGGGCAGGTGGCTGGCAGTTGCATGCCGGCAGCCATGTGGCGCTGCACACCACACACCATGTCTTGCACTGTGCTGCCTTCTTGTTGCAGCTGCCGCCTGCTACTGCTGCTGACGTGTTCTGCCACTTGCAGAAGCCGGCGTCGCTTGCCGGTGGTCTGCAGGCCAGTGCATCAGCAAAGGCAGATGGTCTGTTTCTGCTGTGCCGCCTTCAACAAGCGTTGCCAAGCCCATGTCATGCAACTGACCTGCGATCTAAACAGTCAAATTTAGCTTCTGTAAGGCCACGATACCACCACCAATTGACCAGCAAAGTTTGCGCAGCACAGCATCAGTTGTGGACAGGCTTGCCATTCTCTACCTTCAGCCCTGCCCACCTGCCTGCTGCTGTCAGCCAGCAAGCTGCTGCTGGCGGCTGTGCCTGCAGTGAGCCTGGTGCCACAGCCCCTGGCAGTCCTCATGTAGTAGCTGTTGAGGCTGCTGGTGTTGAGCAGCAGCCGCACCTCGCGCTGCAGCACGTCAGGACTGACGGCCGTGAGCACCAGCTGAGTGCCACCACTGGCGGCGAACAACCGCAGCAGGGGCAGCAGCGCTGCACTGAAGGCACTGCGGAAGTAGTTGAGAAGGTCCCGTGCCAATGGGATGAAAGGATCAATGCTTAGCGTGCTGCTGCCTGGTGGTGCATTTGCCTCCTGAGCCGCCTTGAGGGCGCGCAGGAAGCGCACCGTCACCTCCTCACTTATGACGCTGCTGTCGTTGGCAAACACGTACAGCCGCCGCACAAAGCCTGCACAAAGAGCAGTGGGCATAGTAATTATCAAAGCCATGCACATATGCTTTTTCGGTTGCCAGGGCCAACCCTGCCCAGATGGTCGGGTGAAGGCGGTGGCAGCAACACAAGGTCAGTCTTCACGTCATGTACAGGCGATGTTTGGGGCAGCTGCCAGAGCCAGCAGTGCTTGACTACTCTAGCCGCTATAATCGTTTCTGGTGCATGGTGCGCATATTGCAGATGTGGTGGCTGAGCACCTCAAAGGCATGGACTGCTGTCGGTCGCGCCGGCAGCTGATGCGTGGCAGCGCCTCACCTGGTGTGTCGGGGTCAGCCAGCAGCGCTGCAGCCTCATCACTGCCCAACTCAGGCAGCTGCTGCAGCTGCTGCCGTGTGCCGCCACTGCCCAGATGCACAATGTGTGTGGCTCTCTGTGCTGCCGCTGCTTGATTGTTTGCCACAGCAACACCCACAAAGTAGCCTGCCATGAGCCCGATGCCTAGCAGCAGGCCCAACACCAACACTGCCAGGCCCCATTTCTTCCAACTCCAATGGGGCCCCAGCAGCTGGGCAATCACATTGTTGGCCATGCCTGCTGCTGCAGCTGTTCATGCCTGCACAAGGGCAGCCAGCGTACAGCCGCAGCAGAGTGCTGCAGGGCAGAAGGGTTGCCAGTGATGACAGTGCAACCCTAGGGTGCATGCACACAGCAGCACCAAACACAAAGAGTTCAACATTTGCAATACAATTGACCAAGCACCATTAAGCATTGCTCCAGTAAAAGATTGATGGCAGGCTATGAAGTCGCTGCCAAGTAATGACTGGCTGCATCTGTCTGACACACACACTTGAAATACATGTCAGTGTTGCGCTGAATGCATGTCCTTGAGGCTATGCACTTCTGCCTTTACTCTAAACGGAGTCTGATCAGAGGCACCTACCCTCCAGCATCGGCTACCTGCTGGCTCTCTGCTGAGGTTTCCTGCTACGTGAGTTGCACTTACGCTGCTGCTGCTGCAGCTGCTGCTTTGCTCGGCAATGCCGTCGCCGCGACCATAATACTACATAAGATGCTTAAATGGTTGAATAGCCTTTCACATGCGAGCAGGTCACGGTTGCCAGCGAGCGGGCGGTCTCTGACAGGAAAGCGTAAGTGACTTTCGTTATGGTATGCGCCTTTCGCTACTGTACATCCTCCTTTCTGCAACGTGATTGTTTATGGACATCCTTGAGCAGATTGCTGAAGCTCCAACATGTCACTGCCGCTGCACATCATGGTGTGATGCCCACCCCAACACCCGAGCTGCAAGCCCTTTGGCTGGAACCTCGGTTGTCAACAAGATTGATTCACAGGTATGGCTACGATCAGTGCTGTACATTAACTTCATGCTAGGGCGGCAGTCTTTGTACCGTCGAAATTCAACAGTTGAAATTCGCAGCAAAGTACACATTGCAGCCAATGCGGCGCTCGGAGGCGGAATTCTTGCAACACAGGCGTGACTCTTTCAACAGCATGCTGAACCTTTGCACGTGGCGCATGTAAGAGCTGCATTAGCCTCACGCTGCATCTCATCTACAACCAAACCGCTGCATCAAGAAGCCGGTGGCAATGTGAAGAGTTGCAGGAAGACACACTTTGCATAAACAATGCAGCAAATGTGGCACTCACAGTGGCAACTCTACACTCACACAGCACTCCCGCTTTGATTGGGACAAAAGTTTGGGCAGCCTGGACTGCATCAGAGGCGCGGGGACTGAACTGGAGTGCACGGTATGCTGACCACCAGCACAACCCAACTCCAACACAGCACAGCCCACCTTCAGGCAGTCAGCCGCGGATCAACGGCTCAAGAAATATCAGTCAATAGACAACCATCAGTGCATGCATGTCACTGGAGCAGCAGCATGTTAAAGGATGCAGCACGGGCATGGCAAGCACTGTAGCCAGCCCTTCCCTCCCCAACTGCGCTGCTTCCCACAGCATGCAGTGAGATACGACTGACTGTGGAGCTTGCCAGTCACTGCGCGGGATGCACATGCACGACACCTGTGTCCCTGTAACAGAGGCGTACAAGAGGTTCAGGGTACTGAAAGAGGTGGAACATAAGACGCTTCTTGCAGCTGCTTTAAGGTAGGCAGTGAAACATGCTGCACATACTGCACAACAACCTCCGAGACAGCCAGTGCGCACCGTCAGCTCCCGAATGCCAGCACATAACAACAAACAAGGTCAGCCATTCTGACAACAACCCATGCAAACGACACAGTGCGGCATGCAGCCAGTGCAAAGGCCAAACCAATGACAGGGCCACATTGCTGGGATTCAGCGTGAACAGCCAACCAAACAGGGCCTCCGTGGCCAGCAGCCAGAGCCCAGACTAGTCAGAGCCCAGCACTGCGTGCAAGCAGAGACACACTGCATGGCAACACCAGCACGTGCAGTCACTGCTGCAAGCAAACCGCAACCACACAACACATCAAGCACCCTTGGTGCACCCCATTCCACCCCACCCACCCAGCACACCCTGCCACAGCACCACGTGCATGATGCTGCCAAGGCGCTGCTGCGCGTTGGTGGCCCAGCGCATCAGCCGTCTCCAAAGATGGAGAAGATGTTGCCGTCATCGCACAGGTCATCCAGCTGCAGCTCCCTCATGGGGTCATCGTCAGTCAGGCCGCCAGTGCCGCCAGTGCCAGGCGTACCGGCAGCAGCAGCAGCGCGGCCGGGCGTGCCGGTTGTGCCTCTTGGCGTGCTGACTGGCCCCGCATTGCTCGGCGTGGTGGCAGCAGCAACGCCAGCCATGCCTGCGGGTGGCGGCACTATGCTGAGCGGCAGCGTGGCTGCTGCAGGTGCGGTCGCTGCCACAAGGCCTGGCTCAGGCGTTGTGGCCAGCAGGGGTGGCGGCTGCGGAGTAGCTGCAGCAGGCTCAGCTGCAGGACCCTGCTGGCCACCATTCACAGCAGCGACTGCACGTGGCAGGCCTGCAGCCTTGGCAGCAATGCTGCCTGCAGCAGCTGCAGTCCCGGCTGCTGGCCTCCCAGGACTGTCTCGACTGGGGCTGCCGCCTGCTGCTGCCATGCCGTTTGCAGCTGGTGCAGCAGGCTCTGCCTGCACGCCAGATGGCGGCGGCGTCGGCAGCGGCTGTGGTTGCTGCTTCTGTTCCCCGCCTTCAGCATCTGGTGGCCGCTGTTGTTCCTGTTGGCCAGCTGCAGGCGCAGCAGCTGCTGCACTCTTGGCGCTTGAAACAGCCACTCCTCCCGCTGCTGCTGCTGCTGCTGCTGGGGGCGGTGGCGGTGTGAGTGCCGAGGAGACTGCTGCCTCCTGGCCAGCAGCAGTGCCAGCAGCTGAGCCTGCAGCACCACAGCCCGCTGCTGAGGCTGGCGTGGCCAGGCTTGATATGGGTGACTCATGGTAGGGGTGGCCATGCTGGTGCTGCTGCCACACAACATCCAGCTGCTGGTGCTGGGGCGGCCCGCCGCCCTTGGCGCTGCCGCCCTGCTGCGCCCCTGCTGCCCTGGCGCCGACGTCATCAGCGCCCTTTGTACCGACTGCTTGGCCATTTTGCATGTGTTGCTGTGCACTGCCGCTAGCTGCCATGGCTGGAGGCGTGCCAGCTGCACCACCAGCTGCCGCAGGTGTTGCCGTTGCCTCTGACGCTTGCCGGTCCGATGCAGCTTCACTTGTTTCCCACCTACTCCTGCGCGACGGGCGCACAGGAGCAGCAGAAGAGCGTGCAGCAGCGCTGCCACTGGCTGCTCCTGCTGCTGGTACGCCAGCCGGTGCTAGGCCTGGCGGCAGCGGCACTCCCCGCCACATTGGGGGCTGGGGACTGGCAAGCGCGGGTGGCCTAGGCTGCAGGTGCTGCTGCTGCTGCTGCTGCGCCCCTGCAGCAGAGCTGCCAGCATGCCCTAGCCCTGGGATGCTTCCGCCAGCAGGGCCAAGGCCGGGGATGGCGGCTGCACCAGCTGCCGCATGCTGCCCTGCTGCATCATGCGCCACTGCTGTACCTCCCCCTGGTGCTGCTGGCGGGGGAGGGGGCTTCCTCAGGTTCTGCCCGAAGCGCAGCCTGCCGGCCTTGCCGTGGCCGGGGGAGCCGTCCAGCCCAGGCAGCGGAGCTGCGCCTGCAGGCGGCAGCAGGCCAAACATGGGTATGCTGCTGCCTGGCGCTGCTGCCTGGGCTGCGGCGGGCTGTTGCTGCGGCGGCATTGGCAGCTGTGGCGGCTGCGGCGGCTGCGGCGGCTGCTGTTGCTGGTAAGGGTACGCCCGGTAAGGTTGATGCTGCGGCTGCTGCTGCTGCTGCTGCTGCAGGTGCTGTTGAGCCCATGGCTGCTGATACGGCTGCTGCTGGTATGGCTGCTGCAGGTATGGCTGCTGCTGGCCAGCATAGTATGCCCCTCCCCAGTACGCAAGCGCTTGCTGTGCCGGCGGCTGCTGAGGATATCCCTGCTGGGCGCTCCACGGTGTGGCACCATAGCCAGCAGGAACCCCTGCCCCTGCCCCTGCCCCTGCTGCTGCAGCGCCAGTGACTGCTGGCGGCTGCACATTGGCAGGCGCAGGCGGGCCTGCTGCTGCTGCTGCTGCTGCTGCTGCTGCTGCTGGCACCCCTGGCACTGCAGGGCCTGCTGTGGAGGAAGATGGCGTGGCTGAGCGCGCTCGCGGGTCGGTGGGCACCGACAGCGGTTGAGGCGGGCCAGGCACAGCAGGCAGCGGCACGCCGGGCGGGCTGTACGGGGCAGCAGCAGCTGGCGGGGGTGGCGGGGGTGGCTGCTGCTGCTGCTGCTGCTGCTGCTGCGCCGGTTCACCCGAGTCTGCAGTAAATGGGTCGTATGCATCACTGCTGCTGTCAGCTGCTGCTGGTGGTGGTGGTGGCGCTGGCTGCTGCTGCTGCTGCTGCTGCTGCAGAGGCTCCCGCTGGTGGCATGGGTGGTGGTGGGGGTGGGGGTGAAGGCCTGGCACCACCACCCCCATGGTAGTCACCAGCACCACCCAGCTCCTCAGCAGACTGCAGCGGCAAGGGACGGCGCAGGCAGCAAGGCGTCAGCAGCAGGCAAGACGCCGGCAGAGGCCGCCCGCACTGCTGGGCATTGCAAGCTCTGCTGCACACAAGCAGCCTCCTACACTTGCAGCTGTACACTCGCAGCAGGCAGTCGGGCAGGTCAGCACTCACCCTCTTGGCTGGCGTCAGCATCCTGCCACCACTGCCACTCCCAGCTGGCCCGCCCGCTGCTGTTGCTGCTGTGCTGCCTGGTGCCGCCAGCCTGCTGGTGGCTGCCCCTTGGCGGCCTCGGCCATGGCTGCCGGCGGCAGTGCTGCCTCGTAGCTGGCGATGTGCTGCTCGGGCAGTATGCCCTCCTTGCGCCAGCTGGACAGCAGCTTGAGCAGGCCGTGGCGCTCCGAGGAGGGCAGCGCCTCAGCCAGCGACTTGAACATGGCAGGCAGCAGCGGCATGAAGCGCTCCGCTGCAGGACAGCAGTAAGGAGCAGAACCCCCTTCAGAGGAGTGCTGCCGTGCTGCTGGACACTCACAGCTGCGGTGATAGCTCGCTTCCGTGCTGGCACAGTCAGCACTGCTGGGGCTGCATGCATGTGCACCTGCAAGCGCAAAGGCAGCAGCTCCACCAGGATGCATAGCCGCAGGCGCCGCTCTATTCCTGTTGCTACTGCTGCTGCTGCTGCTGCTGCTCCTGCAGTGACGTCCATCACACTCACCATACTTTGACCGGCCCTTCAGCTCCCGCTTGGACTCACGCAATAGCTTTGACACTGCATACATGATATTGGCGCGCTGCTGCCCACTGGCGCTACGCCGCAGCTGCTTCTCCATCAGCAGAGGCACCGCTTTGTAGCACTACAACAAATGAAGCAGGCAGAGCAGCACGTGCAGGCAGTGCGGCTGGCTACAGCGGCGTGCTAGCGACCTGACAAGCAGCTGCTGCGGTGCAGCTGCTGCAGGATGGCATGCGCCATTGTTGCACGGCTGTTCAAGCTGATACGCAGCTGCCGCGCAAAAAGCAACTGCAGGTGTATGTTTGTTTTTATGGCAGCCGTGCCATGCAGCGATGGTGCTGTGCCTCTCCCACTGCTGTGGGTTTGGGCAGAGCCCCAGCGCCCCGTGCTGCGCCTCACCAGGGCATGGTCCTCGATGGCCAGCTGGGTGAGACTGTCAATGGCACTCTTTGAGGCCTTGCTGCTGCACTTGGAGAGCAGCTGCTTGAACTCCGCCTCACGCTCCCACATGCTGCTGCTGCTGCTGCTGCAGGCCTGCTGCGCTGCTGTGTTCTTCCCGATCGCCTGATCCCCTCAGCCAAGCAGCTCAGCGACACAGCAAAGCTACTATGTGGCGCATGACTATCTCCAAGGTGATGCTGACGCACTGCTTAAATGTCGACAACGAGGTGCAGTCTGCTGTCTGCAGTTGTGTCCTTGGGGTCTGCTGGGCAATGTGCAGTGCAGCTGCAATTTCAGCGTCGTTCTCAATCAACATATAAACAAAGGGGGTCATACATGGGGTTCCAAGGCTTTTGGCTGCGGTGTAGTAGTGGGCTTCTGGACACAGCTGTGTCATGAACGCGAACAACTGCATTGAACGCGCCCATGTTGCCAGTGTAGACTTTCGATCTATAGATAAACATAATCTGCAGGGGTAACATGTCAGGGACATGATGCTGTACTGCCGCTGGGGCTTTGTAGCACATGACACAACGAAAGTAGCAGCCAAACAAGCATGTTGACAGGCGTGTAATACACGCTTTTGAACCAGGTTGATAGAGTGGTCGAGCGGAAACACAACACTGTAGCAACATCATACTGAAGGACTGCACGAGGACAGCAACCCACCAACTGCACGTCAGCTGCCTGCATGCGATCCCTCTTGTGCATATGCATGTCATATGAGCTGTAGTCGGATCTGCAGCCATGAAAAAGCTGTTTGGCAGGGGCCAGAAGTCTGCTGCTCATGGCCCGCTGTGCAACAAGACAGTGCAAGTGGGCAAGAACACAGTTCTTTGTGAAGCACTCTGTGAGTGGGATGCAACAGCTGTCCTGCAGCGGGCCATCTTTGTGCATGTGTGCCAGTACTGCAGGCAGCTGTAAGGAAGGACATGGGAAGGTTGGGGAAGCTGCGTTGGTTGCAGTACCTGCCGTAGCGTTGTGTGAGCCTGGTTGCAGCGCGGCCAGCAGCGACTGCAGCGGGTGAACACCAGCTCAGACGCACTGAGTGCGTGCAGGTAGAGGGCTGGCTGCATGCTGGTCAGTGCTGTGACAGCTGGCGCACCAGGGGCACCTGACACGCACATCATCACTGTGGTCCTTGAGCTGCAACTTGCTCACCACGTGCGCATCCTTGCAACGATTGCAGTGGGCAGTGGCGGGTATGCCGACATCTACCGCGTGACGGACACAGCTGATGGGGCCACGTATGCTCTGAAGCACCTGCGCCTGGCTGGTGACCCACAGCTGATTGTGGAGGTGCAGCGCGAGGCCAAGACGCAGGTGCGGCGCAGCAGTGTCAGCCATGGGCGTGATCCTTCTGGAAGCAGTCACAGCATTGGGTGCATCTGTTGCAGTGCAGTTGCGGCAGCGCTGCTTGCCAGCCAGCTGAGCAGCAGTTGCGGCAGGGCCTCTCAGCAGCAGTGACCAGGTGCAAGGCTGTCTGTGGCTGTAGTGCAGCTGCATTGATGGTCCAGTGCCAGAGTCAGCAGCCTAGGGTCGCCTTATCCACCCCATCTCTCCTAAAGTCTTCAGGTACCGATGCGGCCACGCGGCCACTCCTCCCCACGCCACCCCACCCACCCCACCCCGCCCACCCGCCCACTGCAGGCCCGCCTGAAGGGCCACCCCAACGTGCTGCGGCTGCATGCCGTGGCCTTTGCCGGCCCCAAGGGCGGCGAGACCGACGGCTTCTTCCTGCTGGACTTCTGCCCAGGCAACCTGCTGGATCTGCTGGCGCGCCACAGCTTCGTGCTGGAGCAGCGCACCGTGCTGCACATCTTCGGCTGCGTGGCGCGCGCCGTGGGCCACATGCACGCGCAGAAGCCGCCCATGGCGCACAGGTGGGCAAGGGCGGCGGGGGGGGGGGGGGGTAGGCCTGATGGGGCTGCTGCTGGAGGGGCGTTGGGTGCAGCGTGAAGAAGCCACTGCGCCCAATCACAGCTCAAGTGCCACCAGCAGGTGCTGTGGAGGCCATGCTGCCGATCGACAACTGACCTAGTTGTGCTCCTGCCCGCTGTGGCCGCTGCACTGTGCCGCATCCTCAGGGACCTGAAGGCCGAGAACGTGCTGATGCTACCTGATGGCACCTGGGTGCTGTGCGACTTTGGCAGCACCACGACACGGTGAGCCTGCTGCAGCGCGGCTGGGGCCGTGCGGGAGCTGCGGTGGGGCAGCGCGGCAGCATGCCTGATGCGCCAGTCACTGCATATGCACGCGGCCACGGTGTGCCACGATGCTGCTCGCCACAGAATCATGCTGCAGCACCTGCTGGCACTCGACGGTGACAAATGGCTGGATGCTGTGACCGTGTGTGTGTGGGGGGGGGCGCCGTGCCGTGTGCTGCCCCCTGCAGTGCCCAGGTGTACGAGACTGCCGAGGCCATGGCTGCTGAGGGCGAGGTCATCAGCAGGCACACCACGCCAGCATACAGGCCGCCTGAGGTGCGCGGCGGCGTGCGGCTGCAGGCGGCTGCACTGGCAGGCCATGGCTGCTGGCAGCACTGCAGGCGGCTGCAGGCGGTTGCTAGCTGCTTGTCAGGCAGGCCCTGTGGCGCAGCCCCCACCCATGCTCTGCTGCCCTGAACGCTCAACACACCTGAGGCACCACAGCAGATGACACTGATGTTGGCCGCTGTGGCTGCGTGTTGCCGGCCTCCCCTCCCCTGCCTACAGATGTGGGACCTGTACCAGCGCCAGCTGATCGACACCAAAGTTGACATATGGGTGAGCCAGACACGCTCCTGGACCGCTGCGATTGTGCAACGCTTGCTGCTGAGGCATGGAAGGGTGGTCACGGCTGGGCTGCAGCAACCTGCGCTCAGTTTACCATCTAGCAAGAGGCGCACAACATGTAACATGCATAGATTAGTACGTTGTATCGACTTGACGAGGCCTCCTGCCTGGACGCCCCTGCTGGCTGCGTGTGCAGGCTCTGGGTGTGCTGCTGTTTGTGCTGTGCTTCGGCCATCTGCCATTTGCTGGTGACAGCAAGCTGCAGATCCTCAACGGTAAATATGAGATGCCACACTCACCAAACAGGGCACCTCAGGTGAGGGCGCAGCTGGCAAGCAAGGGTGCAGGCGTTGTTGGTGAGGTGGCAGCAGCACCTGCCCTGGGCAGTCGCACAGGGGCAGTACAGTCACAGTGCAGCAGGCGCATCAAGCGCTGCAGCTGCTGGGATGCAGACCATAAAATGTTGCTGCCAAGTGGCGGCAAACCCAAACCTGCTCACTACGTGGGTCTTTCCCGCTGCTGCCTGCTGCTGTGCAGTTGCGTGCGCTCATCCGCAGCATGCTGACGTTGGACCCCTCCGCGCGCCCCAACATCAGCCAGGTGCTGCAGCAGCTGGAGCAGGCAGCACTGGCCATCACAGGCAAGGCCCTGCCAGCACCCGCAGCAGCTGCGCCAATGCCGGCAGAACCTGCAGCAGCAGCGCAGCCAAGCAGTAGCCAAGCAGCAGCAACAGCACAGCCGTCAGACGTTTTGTTGGGGCAGCAGGCGGCCGCGCAGCAGCAGCAGCAGCCACCACCACGCTTGCAGCAGCCGCCTGCCGCTGCTGTGGGTGGCAGCGGCTCATTTTGGAGCACAGCAGATGTGCTTGGCACGCAGAAACCCCAGTGTGCTGCTAAGGCTGCGGCTGGCAGCAGTGGCTCTCCCAAATCGCAGAACCAGCAGCAGCAGCAGCAGCAGCAGCAGCACTGGGCACAATTTGGCCCATCTGGGGCAGGTCATCCGCAGCATGCGGTGCAGCAATTGCAGCAGCAGCAGCAGGCTCATAGCTCACCGCAGGGCAGTCCAGTGAGGGCAGTGCGGCAGCTGCAGGTGTACTCAGCAGCAATGGCTACCCAAGCACGGCATCAGGGCAGCGAAGCAGCAGCAACTCTGCTGGGCATATGCAGCAGCAGCACCAGCAGCAGCAGCAGTCAGGGCCTGACATTGGGCGCCTGGCTGACATCACAGCACGTGCACAAGCTGCCGCAGCTGCTACGCGCAGCAGCCAGCCGGCAGCAGAAGTCAAGCAGCAGCAGCAGCAGCAGCAGCAGCCGCCGCCGTTTTTGGCTGGTGCCGCCGGCAATGTGCATGGGGCTGAGCCGCCCGTGATCCTTGAGCGCCAGTCACGGCCATACTCGTCCGGCAGCTCAGCTGGCAGTGCCGCTGGTACGTCTTCAGGAGCAGCAGCAGCAGCAGCAGCAGACAGAGCTAGGCAGCTAAGTGGCACTAGCAGCAGCGGCAGCCGCTATGCTGCAGCATCTGGTGCGCCTGAGAAGCGCCAACCGCCGCCACCACCACAGCAGCAACAGCAGCAGCAGCCACTGGGTCAAGCATCTAGTAGTGTCAGTGGCTCAAGTGCCGCAAACAGGCCGGCACAAGCCTATGCAGTAGCGCCAGCAGTAGCAGCAGCAGCCGCAGTAACAGCTTCAACCGCTCACAGCGCAGGCCTGCGACAGGGCAGCAGCAGTGATGTCAGCGCCAGCAACAGTGTTGCCAGTCCTGCCACACTGGCAACTGCAGCTGGCAGCACTGCACCTGGTGCTGGCGATGCCGCTCTGCTGTCTCAGCAGCTTGCTGAGCTGCGTGCCAGTGTCCTGGGTGAGTTGGAGATGCTGCGGGGGCAGGTGGCCTTGCTGTCTGACCAGAACCAGGCCTTTGTGTTCAGGATCAAGCAGCTGGAGGATTACGCGCAGCGTCAGGAGCAGGCAGTGGCACGCCTCAACCAGCAGTTGGCAGACCTGCAGCAGCAGCAACAGCCAGGGGGCGGTGGCAACGGCAATGACGGTATGGTCGATGCCGCAGGCAACAGCGGGGCTGCTGGTGTCGCGCGCCATGGCAGTGGCAGCAGCAGGACACGCGCGGCAGGGCAGGCTGGTGTGGCTGGCGGCAGCTTCTGGTCCACGCAGAGCGCTGTGCTGTAGTGCGTTGTGGTGTTTGTGCCAGTGATCCCAACAGTCCCATTGTAATCAGCATGCAGACAGCTGTTCAACCTGTACGGAGTGAAGCAGATTGTTTTTGCTCGAGGGGTGGCAACGCATTGCTCACCTTGAGGCGTGTGGTCCCGGTGCCTGCTCCATCGTGCACCTTCGCTGCAGTCAGCACCCTGTTCGCTGCAGTCAGCACCCTGTTGTCTGCCTAGGCCTTCAACACTCTGGCAGCTGCTGCAGGTCCTTGAGAAGAAAGCTTCCACTTGAGCAAAATCAAGCTTGGTAATGGTAATTTTTGCAAGCAGCTGGATATCACTGCTACAAATGTGCCTTACCATGGTATTTGTGGGGCTTGATGTGAGATGCACACCACAGCAGTGCTGTGGGGTTCCTATGCGTCGTCAACTACTGATGTGCACCCCGGTGGTACCAAGCACAGCACCAGGACTCCGTCCTTGGAGGCTGGAATGTGCCAAAACATTAGTAACAACGCTCAACGGTTGTGTGCAACCACAGAGGATGCCAGCCTCTGATAGTGATTGACAGCATGTGGGAAGGACATATGCACTGCATGCATGCAAATGAGTGCCCCACAGCCTACCTCCCGCATGCAAGCTCTCAGCATTTGGAAACTGAGCCTCATTAATGTTGACATAAATTCTGGCATTTGACCCTTCAAGATGCCTTACAGGTGCCCGTGCAATCGTTGCCGGCGGGGTGCGTCCTGCAGTGGTGTGCCCATGGCAATTTATTGGGCCTTAGAGGCTGCTGCATAATACACACAAATGGCGAATTGATTGCGCTCACAGCACACTTTACTCACATGCGTCGAGCCCTTAATAACAGCGGCACATGAAGAGGTTTGCAAGAAGACATGATTTACACAGCACAATGCAGCAAATGCGGCAATCACATGCCAGAATGAGGGCCTCGCCAGCGACTCATATCAAAGCAAATGATCTTCACAATCACAGTGAAATTGCCGAGTAGTCACTGATATCTCATGCCACCAAGGTGTGTAGCACAATGGACTGCACTGCAGCAATTGGGGACCATGCCAGTGGCACAGCACATATTCAGGGCCATCCAGCCTCATAAGCTGCTACAGGCTGCCATCATGCACTCACTGCATCAGGCGTGCAGTGAATGCATCAGGCATGCAGTCAGACGAGACAGCGCTGTGCCAGCACCAGCATTAAACAAAAGGCCAACACACTGCTGCTCGCACACACCAGAAAACAGCGGTTGGACTCATTGTCCGTGGCAGGCATGCTGCTGTGGCCATGCACATGATATACATGCTGTGTCCTTCCACAAGCAAAATACTGCACGCAATGAGACACAGCTCATCATCTGGCGTGGCAGCAGCAATGAGGGAAACACAAAGACATGCGTACCAACAAAACCCGCTGCAGGGCGCATGTCAGCGCATCCATCGACGGTGTGTGAGTTTGACGGTCCACATTGCTGTGCAGGCATCCCGAAGCTTTGAGCGGCGTCAGCACACCCACCCCACGTTGCTGCTGCACCCTCAGCAGCTGCCAGCCTCGCCAGAAGCACCTCTCGCCCCACCCAGCTAACTGCACGCCCCAGCTGACTGCACCCCTCCTGCCTCACATCCTGCCTCACACTCTGAAGGCCATGATCTCGCGTGCTGCGCGCTCCATGAGCGTTAGTCGCTTCTGCAGGCTGTCGCGCTGCCGGGCCACCTCTTCGTTCTCGTTCAGCAGCCGGCGCAGCTGCTCCTCCTCTTTGCCTGAAGGCACAACACCAACCACACACAGGACCAGGCAGCCATCACATCAGCACAGGCATTGGCACCCCAAGACCTACAACTGCAGATCCTTGCAAGAGTGCTGTAACCCTGCACTGCTCAACAAGGCTGAAAACATCAAATGTTCGCCCATGCAACCATTCACAAGCATCCCCAACAGCACAACAGCTGCCAACGGCGCCCACCTGCCACTTCCTCTTGCAGCTCTGCCAGCAGGTTGTCCTTGGCTGGCACCACTGTGCAGTGCACCACCGCCTTGGGCACAGTGGCCAGCAGCTGGCTGCGCACGATCTGCAGGTAGGCGCTGACATGATCGCTGATGCGCGCAAGGTGTGCGTCAGCAGCAGACAGTCCGTCGTAGCGCTTCTCCAGCAGGATCTCGCCTGGCAGAAACAGCAGGCAAAGCACGCAGGCAACCCACAAGTCAGAAACCTTCAGCCGACAAGCGTCTGCAATACGCCACATACAGTTCAAGCCAGGCATGCTAACTCCAACGTTAGCAGCTTGCATGCGTCCAAACGCACCAGCCACACCAAAGTGCCTGGCCGTGATAGCAGCTGCTGCTGTGGCACAGCTGTTTAACCATCGTACTCACCAGTGAGTGTCACAAACTGTGGCTTGGGTCTGCTGGGGTCGTAGCTGAAGGACTCCGCAGCCACGATCTCCCTGAAGAAGTTGGCTGACAGGTAGCTGCCCTCCATGTCCACCAGCGTGCGCACTGCACAGCAGCATGACACAGCTCAAGTGTGTGCATATGCGCGCACAGGCACATATTTAGCAGAAGAGACAGACGCCACATAACCCCATGGTCTTCAGCGGCTGGCCATAGACTGGCACTGTCACCCGATGCTGGCAGCACAACACCCACTGAGCCATGCAAACATTCTAGTGCAGTGCTCGCTCCTCTTTCCGTCCCGGTGGGGCGCGGGGCCGATGGCGTTGATGCTGTGGCTTGACTGGGTAATATGATTAGATGACCCAATGAGCCATGTAATGGCACAAAAGAGCAGGACGCCTGCATCAATCCGCAGCACACCATTTCATGTCCCTGCTCTGGTTCCTGCAACCTTCAACCACCCGCACCTGTTGCCTCACTGGACTCCTTCAGCCGGTCCAGGGTGACTGCCGAGTGTGCCAGGATCTCACTCTTGAGGTTGACAAAGCGCTGCAGCTCAGTGACCTCATTGATGGCCTGCGTCACGATGGACTTGAGGATCTGGTGCGTCTGCTCAACAGCCCTGGCGGCTACAAGCAGCAGCAGTGGATGCAGGAGCAACATGCAGCAGCAGCCACACATCGTCAGCAAAGCGGGCAGCAGACACTGCTGCCGCGGCTCAGATGCAGCTGGGCGGACATACACCCAACCTGCAGCTGCCATGCTCAACATGCATGTCTAAAAAAGGTAACAGCAACATGAGGACGATGGGCCTGATGTCCAGGCACCCTATGTGGTGTTACACGCACCCAACAAGGTCCAGCTGTGCTTGCAGGTTGATCTCTCACCCCCTCCAGGACAGCAGCGTCACGCTACACAGACAGCAACCACACTCCTCTGGACAGCCACAGCCAGCTGCAGTGTGCACCCCCCCACACTCACATGGGTCGCGCAGCAGCGTGAGGCCGTCCTCAATGAGCCGCCTATAACCAGCCTCAGGCGCGATGATGTGTGGCTGGTAGCCGTCCGCCTCATTGATGGTGTTGCGCACGTTCTTCAGCGTGAGGACTTTGTCAAAGGGCAGCTTGTGGATGGCCTCCTTCAGCTTCACGTCAAACACCTCCAGCACACGCTCACCACCTGGGAAGACACAAGCCACGGGCGCGCAGCAATAGGTCCAAATGCCGGAAAAAGGAGTGATGCCATGCAGCAGCACGTCCACGTTGCGTGGTGAAACAGGGCCACCGACCAGCAACCTGCACTTCCACGTGGTGCTATGTCATCGCAAGAGCCGCATGCAGCTCTTTGAGACTCGTTTGGCCCTCCTGCAGCCCGCAAAGCTGTCCCGTTTTTACTGCATGCCGCCTCCTGCAAGGCAGCACCAGTCCTGCCAACCAGGACCACTTTTGCAAGCCAGCACGACTCCTGCATGCCAGCACCAGCTGAGTTTGACTGCATGCCGCCTGCTGCCACCCAGCACCAGATAAGTTTCAACCGCAAACCGCCCCATGCACACCAGCACCAGCACCGCCTCACCTCCCTCGCCGCTGTCCACAATCTTGTTGAAAGCCTTCTCCACCTTTTGGCAGATGGTGAGGATGAGGTGCAGCATCTTGCCCCTGTTGCCCGTCACATCGTGGCCCAGCGCCTTCAGCTGTGACTGGTAGTCGTGAATGCTGCAGGTTGCGTGGTATGATTGGCGACAGCGGCAGGGTTCAAGAGCTGCTTATTCATAGTGGGAAGAGCAACTTTATTCACATAACAAGCAGACGTACCTTGCTTGCAGGACAGGAATGCATGGCACCTAAGCCTTGGCAGGGCAGTGGGAAACCATCAGCTGCACGCCAGCACTGTCGATTCTGCATTCACAACACCTGCTGCTGCTTGTTGTTTGGCATGCAACATACCACGGTTTGCTGCAGCAGCCCAGTGACATCCCTGCGCCCTGCTCACGTTTTGTCAATGTAGCCCTGAATTTCGGGGAGCTTGCGCGTGATCTCGTTAATCAGGTGTGTGCTCAACTTCTTGGACAGGTAGTCAGTGCCGGTGTTTTCCAGGTCCCTGCAAAAGAGGATGTAGGCAAGGCAATCACGAACAGATGCTCAAAACTGCAGTCAGATGGCTGCTGCCACGGCTCTGGTACTATGCCTGCCGGCCCACACCAATAATCAACACGCTGTGCGCGGCCCCACCACAACTTGGCGACACTTCACCCCCCAACCATGCTGCTCTACTGAAGCTGCACGCCATGCTCACCACAACTAGACGACAATGCATCTCTCAACCACACTGCTCTGCTGACAAAGCACTCCGCCGCTCCCAATCTTCACACCTGTACGCGTCCATGCCTTTGAAGAAGTCCAGCTCCTTGCCGCGGGCGTCGTTCATGGTCATCTTCTTGTTGATGTCAGCCTGGCCGCGGTTGACCACTGCCACCCAGCCGTGCTTCAGCCGCAGACTCTTGCCAAGCAGGATCTCCCTGGCAGGTGACATCAAATGCAGGCAGCAGATCACAACTAAGCAAACTTACATGCGCTGCGAGTCAGAAACATTGCGTGGCTGGCACACGTGCATGTATACAGCATCGGCCACGCCGTTGACGTCACCTGAGACCAGCCCTGCCATCTGCTGCCGCCACAACCAGCTGCATGCGGCCAAGTCCTCACGCGACGACATACGCACTGCTGCACACCATCACCTGCCCTTTTGCCGTGTGCGCTGCATGCTTTGCTGGCCAGCTGCATAAGTCATCCCCGCAGCTCCCTGCGCACCTGCAGTCGGTGCCCCTGTCCATGATGTCCACCTTGGTCAGCACGCCGATGGTGCGGTCTCCAGTGGGGTCCACCTCGCGCGCAATGCGCAGCGCATCACTGGTGGCCAGGTCAGCGTTGGCGGGTGTGACAGCCAGGACAATGGCGTTGTCACCCTGCAGAAGAGGCAGAAGCAACAGCACACGCTCCCATCATTGCAGGGCTGACAGAGCTTGAACAAATCAGAATGCTGCATAAAGTTGGGACATATACTGTCTGTTGTCGCCGCTGATGAGGACACCCTTGTCGTGGAGGTTACTGAGCAGCTGTGCTGGGCGCTGCTGTGCTGGGCGCTGCTGTACTGCGCAGCTGCACTGGATGCTGCTGCACCTCTATGTCCACACCCTGTTGTTGCAACATATGCCTGCTGAGAACTTGACCAGTTCCATTCAAAGCCACCGAGGATCTTAGTCGGTCCACCACCTGCCGCTCCTGCCAGTGCTTGCACAATCACTGCAGCTTCCAGTGCTGTTGTGAAACAAGCTGCTGATGCACTGTGCGGAGCGTTGCTGCGCTAAGCCACACCTTGATGTACTGCCTGCACATCTCCTCCAGGTCCTGCACGATGCTCAGCGGCTGGCCGTCAATGGGCACCTTGGTGAGACCTGCCACGCGGCAGCACGGCATGCCAGCACCAGCGGATGAGGGCACTGCTGCACAGCATGCAGCTGAGATCTGTAGAAGCAGCCTGCAACTGGTTTGTTGGGCCTGTGCAGCAGAAAATCCACCTCAAGGCCTCCAGCTGCTCAAAGCCACATGCATGGGGTGGCATGCCCAAGCGGTGCTGTTGCCGGCACCCAGGCAGCTTCACTACATTTTCACCATCCCAAGAAGCTGCTGCTGTGGCTGCCATACTGCTGCCCCATCAGCTCATGCAGTGGTAGACTGCAGCGCACTACTGACTGTACGCGCTGCACTGCTGACCTGGCATGTCCACCAGCGTGAGGTTGGGCACCAGCGGCGAGTACACAGTCAGGTAGATGGGCACTGGCGACACCGCTTTGTGGCCTGGTTGATTGCGCAGAAGGCGCTCTGTCTCATCCTCAATTTCCTGCCTGATCTTGTCTGCAGGCAGCGCATGCAGTAGTTGCAGAGCTCAGCCTCCTGCACATAAGCCCAACCCGCTTTGCTGATCACCGCAAAGGCAAGCAGTCCTGATGAAGCATATGTGCGCTGTGAACACTGCACTGCACCACACTTGCTCTTGCCGGCGCTGCGCAGGACACAGTAAACGCTCTCACGTGCACTCCGAACAGTCGTTCAGCTGCAGAAATTTGCATTCTTGTAAGTGATGTGCAGTCCTGCAGGCACAGCCTGCCTGCACAAGCCTGCTGCTGTTGTGCAAAAGCTACTGCTGCACAGGCAGTACTAAACTGCTTCACCAATGCCTGCAAGCTGCTCTGATCCTGCATCCAACCAGCGTATGCCTTTGCTTACCAAAGTCAAAGAACTTCTGGCCCTGCTTGTGCATGAACTCTCCATACTCTGCCGCCTTCTCATCATCCACGTGCACCAAGTTCAGCACCAGTGGCCTCCTGGTCACAATGCCTGTGCCACGGGGGAGAAAGTCCCTGCCCACAACTGCCTCAAGCACGGAACTCTTCCCCGAGCTCTGCAGTGCAAGTGCAGAGACACATAGCCGGTGCTCCCTCAGTGCAAGGTCACTGCAGAGCAGCAGATCAGACCCTGGCAGCCCACGTAGCGCGTAACCGATTGATGATTCGCAAACGCATTCAAATCGTTGTTGTGCATTGCTAGCACCCCGCCATGGTACCCCACTTTACGTGCAAGTGACCGCACTATGCGTGAGCAGCTGACCCTACCTGCCCTCCAACCACGACGATAGAAGATAGCTTGTCAACCAGGATGGAGTTGCCAGCTGTATCTCCTAGTTGTGTACAAATCTGTTGAAGCTTATTGACAAGGCCAACAACCCTCTCCATGTTGAGCTGTGTGAGACAACCAGGCCAAAAGCTCAACAGGCCCCAGCAGTGTTTAGCAGTGTCTAGTTAAGACAGCTTGCCGTCACACTGGGAAGAATTGGCGTAAGAACGGAATCCACTGCGCCTTGGCTGTCCCACGTATGTACTGCAGTGCAGGGCTTAAGCAGAACGCTGTTACCCTGGTGTGTTACATCCATAAGAAGCCAGGCTCAGCATTCCTTTGCACACACCCTTAGGCCACAACCCGTAGGCTCGTGCACCATTGATCTTGATGGTACAATGCACAAAGTGAGGGCTGCATGACAGTGCAGCACTGCTCACCATGCACGCGACACAACAAAGTTGCGTACATGCACATGCATCATCATAAACCACTGCCTGCTTCTTTATGCTGGCACGCGCTGTACAAAGCGACCTGGTGACCCCCCATTACTGAGGGAAAATATTACTAAAAGCATGGGTTGCGTGCATGAGAGCTATGACAACTAGGATTTGAGCAGCACGGTAGTTGGCGTGTACTGCTGACCCCTGGCTGGACAACCGCGTACAAAACCTTGACCACGTCGTGACAACATGTGACACCACTGTACAACACTTCAACATCTGCTTGCGGCAGCTGCCATCGTGTACGCAGCAGCTACGCAGCACTGCATGCATCATATGAGGCAAGATCAGTCACCCCACAACACGCACACACACCACCAGGTGGCTTCTCTAGCTGGACGTATGTGATGTAACCCAGCATGGCAGTCTACAAATGTGACACTACAACTTGGACAGTGGACGTGGCGCAGCAGTGCTGCCTTGGCTCGTTTTGTGACCCTTCCCTTGCTTCTCACTGAGGAAGCTCAGAAGCAGCTTGTTCAGCTGCTGTGGCGCATCCCGAGGTATCCAGTGCCCAACACTGTCCAGCTTCAGGTACTGCCAGCACCCTGGGGCAACATAGCGCGCTGACTGTGTCATCTGTGCTTCGAGCAGCGCCGTGTCATCGCTGGACCATATGCCCAGCACAGGGCAGGCAACGCGGCTCTGCTGGTTGACTGGCCAGGGCAGCGTCTGGCCGAAATGCCGTGCCTGGGTATTTGCACGGTACCAGTTGAGTGCAGCTGCTAACGCACCTACACACAACACAGAAGCACCACAACCCACAACAATTAAGCTCTGCACAGCAACGCATCGCTGCCTGTAAGCACCAGCGGTTGTGCTCTTGCGTGAGCATGCTGCGGACTCCACAGCATGGCATCATGGCTGCTGCATTTGTGCCCGATGTCTGTCCTGGGAGCTTTGGTGGGAGTGTGGGACACATGCCAGCCGAGTCAGCCATTGATGGTGAGTGTCAGCACCAATCCAACACTGGGCAGCACAGGCAGCTGTCTGCTTGCTGGGCCGCTGCTCCTGTTCACCCACCTGGCTGTGACAGCGCGTCCACGTACTGCTGCACCTGCTGCTGGCCGCAGCCCTGGCCCATGACCTGCCTGAACAGCGCCCAGTCGTCCGCTGTCAGGGCTGCCTCAGCACCAGGCAGCGTGAAAAACAGCATGTACCACCAGTGCGCACGCTGCTTGGGCTCAGCTGCTGCAGCAATGCCTGGCAGCGGCAGTCACGTGAACAGGCAGCAGCCCAAGGACCATGAGTTGAATATAAGGTGTGCAAAGGGTGATACATAGGACTTCAAGCTGCATTGCTGCTGGCAGTGAAGAGCAGGAGGCACCAATGTGCTGCTGTCTGGCGACCCTTGCTGCTGTAACCAGTCCTAGCACTTGCGGTTGCTGTCCTTTCATGCATTGCAATGGTTTGGGTGTTGCAGCTTCCTTGCACCACAAGTGCCTTCCCTTGCCGCCCTGCGACCGTCACCTGGGTGCCCCACAGACAGCACCACCAGCCTGCTGACGCGCTGTGGGTGCTGCAGCGCCAGCGCCCAGGCAGTGGCAGCACCCCAATCATGGCCCACCACGCATGCCGCCTGCACACCGAGCGCATCAAGCACACTGCACAGCGCGCTGCAGACGCGCTTCAGCGTGTAGGCATTGACACTGATGGGCTTGTCTGACTGGCCATATCCAGGCATGTCTGGCACAATCACGTAAAGACCAGCTGCTGCCAGCGCAGCTACCTGCAGCACCATATGCAGAGTTGCAGAGCAGGGCATGCATGGTGCTGTGACATGCGCCCAATTTCTGACAGTGCTAAGGGCTACTTGATGCGTTCAAGTGGGTGCAGAAGCATACTGACTACTTGGAGGTCGAGTGATGCACATTCCAAGTCCAGGTGTTGCCGGCACAGCTGCTGCTGATGCTGATGCTGATGCTGCATCTGCATCTGCATCTGCATCTGCTGCTGCTGCTGCTGCTGCTGCTGCTGCTGCTGCTGCTGCTGCTGTTATTGCTGCTGCATGCAGGGCCTGCACCGCACCTGGCTGTCCCACAGCTTGCTCGAATCAGGGAAGCCATGCAGCAGCATCACAGCACTGCTAGTGCTCTCTGTATAGCTCCCAGTGATATGGACGCTGACATTGATCCTTGAGCATTCACAAACATGGTGGCAGAAGTATATGGAATATGCATGTTGGTGTGTCAGGCTGGGTGCAACACGGTCAAATGATGCAAGACTGACCAGCACCTGACAGGCTCCAATTACGAACACCGCAAGCCAGCCTACTAGGATCTAAGCACCTAGCACGTGACCCAGATGCAGTCAACCACCTGTTGTAATGTCACTGACACAGCAGTAACAGTTCCATAAAGTGCGCATGCGCATTGTGGGGGCAATGCTCTGGAACTGCATCTCGTAAGACCGTTAGTTTGTCTATAAGCACATCCTGCACATCACCTATCAGCACAGCACGCTTACCTGTCAGCTACCAACGAAGGACTGAAGGAGCTCTGTGCAGCTGGGCACCCAGGTCGACAGCGATCAACTCAAAGGTCTACACAATTCAGGTAAGCTACAATCAACAATGCCCAATTGCAGATGCAAAGCCTGGTGTCACCAACTCGCGGAGTGCTTGGACCAGCACACGCGACGTAGAGCAGCGTTGTTGTAACAAATTGCAGTGGCCTTATGATGTTTTATTTGTATAAAAAAATCCAACGGTTTTAAGATGGCCTGGTGTCTGCCCAGCCAGCATCATAGTTCCGACAGCAGCGGCAGCGATGCGCTGTGGCTTTTTAAACAGCGTCTAAGTTGAACCAAAATGCATTTGTATAATGTTAACACCTCAAGGTCAAGACTGCATGCTGGCGGGTATTACTGACCCCGCGGCCTGGGGTGTTGGCAGAAGCTGCTGGCTGGTGACCGAATGGTGTACCAAACAGCCCGTCCGCTGTATGTATGGCACTCAATGACACATAATGGAGGCTTTTAAACCCTTTAAAGATCCACGGTTGCAGACAAACCACACCCAGTTCAACCTGGCCAGGCTGTCAGGACACCTCCACTCAGTGCGACGCCCTTGCTGCGAGAGCATCACTGATGTCATCACCATGAAATGTTCTCTTGTGAATCGACTAGTGCCTTGCCTAATGAATTGTTGATGGTTCTGCTGTTGTGCAGGTATTCACAGCGTCTTCTGCTGCAGGTGATTACCATGGCTACATGTCGCACATCAGCCAGTCCAGTGACAGCGGCAAGGCTTGTCAATGTTTTGCTGCTGGCTGCTGCAGTTGCTGTCCCGGCAGCTCAGGCGCGCATGGCATCGCATGCAGTCCGTTTGTATATCCCTGCCACTGCGGGCTCTGCCCACACATTGTGGACTGCAAGACCAAGGTCAGCGCAGAGTGCTTCTGCGGCACTGCAGCCCCTGGTTGCTACCCACATCCTGAGGACAAGACCAAGTTCTGGATGTGTTCGTATGACAGCCGTGCGCTGGTCAAGTATGGTGTAGAGGTGGCCTGCCCTGCTCGTTTGGTTTTTGATCCATTTGTCAAGGTGTGCACCTTGCCAGCAGCAGCAGGGCAATCAGCAGCTGCAGCCCTCGGAGTGACATCCGCGTCTGCTGCAGTTGCAGCAGCTCCAGTTGATCGCACAGCAGCAATTGCAGCAGTGCCAACCAGCAAAGCAGCAGCAGCATCCACTGAAAAGCAGCTAGCAGGCAACGTTGACACAGCCAAGCAGGCATATAAGAAGCAAGTGAGCCACACCACTGCTGTTGAGCGTGCACAGGTAGCTCGCAAGCCTTGAACAGCCTTTTGTACGCATGGTCATGTAGTTGAGCATTAGTTGCCTGAGCTGGCAGGCTAGTGATCCGACAGTAACTAAGCTGTTTTGCTTCTTTCGGGATGCCAAGGTGCAGCTTGAATGCTAGCACAACCACTTTCACAGCTTATTGACACATGCTGCTTGACAAGTGTTCCGTGGGTTATAATTCTATTGGCACTGTGTATTGTGCAGCAGTTAACTCCCAGAGGTGCAGATGTTTAGGTGAACAGCCTGCTGTGACTAAAGGCCATCCACAAGGGTCAGTATGCAGGGTGGGCCGTGGCACGCGCAGGTTGCACTGGTATGTGCATAGCTGTGTTAGCAATGAACAACATTTATCAAAGCTTGCATGTCACGGCTGAAACTGTTAATCAGTCATGCATGGCACATGTATGTATACTGTAGAGAGCATCTCTGAATGGTTGACTTGGTGCGCTACCTGGTTTCCCTGGAAGCTGCACAGCGCTGGTATGTGCAGTTTCAGGTGCTTGTGTGCTGCTGCAGCAGGGCACGGCTCAGTTGCATGTTGGCATGGCTCAGTTGTATGTTGCAATATAGACGCCGTGTGCAGCTGAGATGAGTGTCTGCTCATGTGACGTGCTGCGTGTTTGACCAAGGGTGTTGTCCCAAGTGTGAGATTCCCAAATGTGAGAATCTGGGCAGTCAGCTGCTTGGTCCTAATGGGCAAATACATACAGTGTTTGAAGCATTTTGCACGCATGTGGTGGTGCCTGTGGAAGCGCTGTGCTTGGTAGCACAGCTGTGTGCCGTTTGCGGCATGCTGGATAATGTCTGCCCTGCATGCAGCCAGCGGCTGATGATTGCCATGTTGCCAAATCTTATTCTACATTAAATGCCGTACATGGTCAGCTTGCCAAAGCGGCGCGCATCAAGCACGCTTGTGCTTTGCATGATGCGTGAGCACTCTGGTGTCAGCAGTGGTCTCATGTTGAGTTGTCCCCCACTTACTGCGACTTAGGGTAATGGTTTGATCAACAGCAACTGCACCATGATTGGATACGCTGTATATTCTGGGACTGTACGTGTTTTATAGTCTTGTTGACTGTTGGCAATTTAATATTAACAGTTTATTCGCAGCAGCTTGTGCAGTCTGCTACAAATTCAACAGAGTCTGCTTGGCGGCCAACTTGGCTGTTGGACAGCGTCTCGCTGGAGACAGCACAGCAGGGCTGATGAATGGTGTAATTGTGACTGAGCTGCCATTATAACGCTACAAGCTCATCATGTGACTGCCTGCTTGGCAGATTCCAGCTGCCACTTTGCGGCGCTGCAGCTCCGAAGGTGCAGGCTGCATGTGTTGCAGCACATCATCTGGCAACTAACAAGGTGTAAGGCAATGCACCGAAGGTATTTTAATGGCAGCCGTTAAGGAAACGTGATGGGAAGCAGGCGCACGTGGAGTCTGGCACTGACGCTCTGACATCTGCATTGTCAGTGTGACACTAGGGTTTTCAGTGCGACACTACGGCTGTCTTCACTGCTGCTCCTAGGGTAGACTCGACCCGGTGCATTGCGTCCGACGTGTAATCCAGCTTTGGAAGTCAAGGCTGGGGGCTGGTGTTTGTGCAGAGCTGTCGTAAGTTCTGCAGTGGTGCCTGCTCAGCGATGCTGCGTGCACCTGGCAGTGCTTGACAGCTGAACATCATGTGCCAACTGATTGATTTTAAATTCAATGGCTGTTTTAAAGCGTCACCTTCCTGGCTTCAACACAAAGCAGCTTGGCGCTAAAGGCGAGACAGAGGAAGCACCCACCACGACACGAAACAGAGCAGCACAATGCCAGGCTTGTCTTGTGGTCAATATGCCAATGCTAGAGAGCAATTATGGCGACGCAGAGTCGCTGCTGGCAAAGGGCCCAGTAGCAGAGGTAAGCAGCAGCAAGACAGCAGCTGTGCAGCAGCAGATGCTATTGTTGCAGGTGCAGATTCTGCACCAACATGGGGCATTTGGCGTCGGGGCTGAACTCTTAATGGCTGTAGCACAGCTCAGCATCACCAGCACACAACCGTAGTAAGGGGCCCCGTCACCAAGTATTGCACCTAGGAAAGGCCTTGTGTATGTACTCCCCTTGCGTGCAGTGTTGCTGTACGCAGAGAACAACATCTAAGCAGCCAAGAAGACTGTGTTGAGCTGGGACAGGCCTTGCAGCTTGCTTGCTTGCAGTAACATTACCGTGCTGCGTGCTCCATGCAGGAGGTAGTGCGTCTTTACTTCACCAGGCTGCTGGAAGACACCATTGGCGCATGTCCTGCTGGCCCTGCATTCGACCTGGCCATGTCATCAGTGGGCCTCACCACCAGGAATGTGCTGGCGCAGACAAAAGTGCGTAAATTGTAAGCCATTGGCAGCAGCAGCAGGACACAAGTCAGCCGCCAGACAGTGATTGCCAGTGCAGCATCTCACACATTGTCACATTGTTTGTCAACAGCACCTGGTCATGACATCAGGAACAACGACCTTGAATAGCGGCTGCAGCAGCTGAGCAAGGAATCATGATAGTCGTGTTTTACACAAATACCTGGCGCGTAGATGCTGCTTACGTATGGCAGTGCTGTTTACTTGCCGGTGGTAGGTGGCACACTGCAGGTGGCAGGCTCCCCCCCTGCTGCCCCGCAGCCACCTGCAGTGGTGCCACCCCAGCAGGCGGCCCTGCTGCACTCCTTGCAGGCCCTGATCAGCCAGCAGCAGCAGCAAGCCTTGTCAGGGAGCACTACACCCTCAGGGCTTCAGGTGGGCCGCACATTCAGCACCAGCGCTCCACTTGCCTTGGCGGCTCCTGCACCCTGCTGTTGCTTTGGGTGCAACAGCCACGCTGCCCTGCAAGTTATCATGTTGCTGACATATCAACTATTACGCCATACATCCGCATCAGCATGTCAGAGCATACCAACACATACTTCTGTCATTATGGTAGTTCTCTGCAGTCCATTGATGCAATTTCCGTCACTGCAGACACATGGTTTTGCCTGCTGGCTTGTGCAGGATGAGTTTGAACGCTTGCTGCATCGGCACACGTACCCGTACAACTGTCAGCGGCTGTTCAGCAAGGCTTGTCCAGCTGCACAAGTTGCAACGGCAGCAACTGCGCGCCAAACAGCCATGCCGTACGAGCCCAGCAGTGCAGCAGCAGCAGTCGCAGTGCTTGCTGTGGAGGTGCTGGCTCTGGCAAGGCTGGCTGCCTTGCCTGCTGTTTTGCTTGCTCACCCATTTGGGAAGCACGGCACTGCAGTGATGAGCTTTCAGCTGAGATGTGGCAGGAGTTATTGCAGGTGCATAATACATAAGATGTAGACAAGCAGCCAATGGAGCATGTGCTTGTCAGCATGCTATACACCTGCAGGTAGCCTGCAACACTGCCTAGTGTGCATGCAGCCTTTGCTGCCGCTGCGTCACTGAAGCATGCCATGGCATGGGCAACTGCGGCTTGAGTGTCGCTCAACGCGTGCTGCTTCAATTGTGTCGTCTTCCTACGTTTCAGGAGCTGGTGGTCACGCCCAAGTCGGTCACAGCAGCGCAGCAGCGCTTCACTAGCAGCATGATGAGCGGCTTGGCTCAGCGCCACGCGCGGGCATTGGCGAGCTGGGGGGTGGGCCCTGAGGAGTTGCAGGCAGTGGGCCAGCTGCTGCTGTCAGAGCATGTGCTGAAGCTGGGCCTGACACTGCTGGTCCATGTGTACAGCAGGTGCGCACCAGGCTGTGCAGCCATGAGTGCAGGGGCCAGGCGTGCAATGATCGCGCTCTTCAGTTCTGCTCCGTACACAACCAGCCAGCATGCATGCACGTTGGCTGCGCCTCCATGCACATGCACGCCTGCCGTCATACTGCTCTGACAACTGTTTTTCCGTCTCTCGCAAACACTGGTGTGCATCTGCAACTGCAGGTACTTCATTGAGAGCGGCTTCCTGCCGCCAAAAGTTGTGCAGCACTTGAGAGCGCAGGGGGGCAGTCGGGCCAAGGGCATGCAAGCTGCCAAGCGTTGCAGCACACTGGTACCAGATGATGGCGCAGCAACATCGGCAGCAGCAACAGCAGATGGCACAGATCAAGCTGATTATTGGGACTTGGGCATTGCACTGCTGCAAATCACACGAGGCAGCAGAGCAGCTTTGCCAGAACGCTGCAGCAGCAGCTGCTGCTGCCAGCGCCACACGTACCCAGCACATGCTTCTACCTCATTGCATCAGATTCAAGCAGCCGCAGCAGCACCTTGGGGCACAGGCTGGCCCAGGGTGTTGCGGCGGCACCACACCTTCCAGCCACACCAGTGTAGGGGGCATGCGTCGCAGCGTTGCGAGTGAAATGCTGAAGCACCAGGGTTCCAGCTGCAGCAGTGGCAGCATGTCTTCGTCTGTAGGGTCCCTTGCCAGCTATCAGAAACAGTCTGCACATCAACCTTGCCTTGAATAAATGTACGTCAGTTTTCAAACACTCGTATGCCATGCTTTGCTGCAAATATACTTTGTTGGCCCACTTGCGCCCAGTCCTGCTCCCTTACTCCTGCGTGGTGGTTGTGATGGATGCCCGGTACTGCTCCCTTGCTCTGGCAGGCCACCATCAGCCTTTGCCCCTCTTGGTGTTCTGCCTGGTGTCCTGTGCTGTGCAGGTCAGATCATGGCGGTGACTTGGTGCTGCCTCTTGTGCTGGTTTCACTGGCTGGCTTGGTGGAACACACTCTGGGCTCGCACTTCCCAGCATGGGGACGCAGTGAGGCAGGCGTTCACCTGCTGCAAGAACTGGCATCAGCACCAGCACAGTTGCTTGACCCCCAGTGCTGCTACAGGTCGCTGGCAGTGCTGGCAAGCAGCCGTGCAGCTGTTGCGGCGCGGAAGCGGCAGGATGTAGGACCATCACCACTTGCTGGGAAGCGTACCATGTACCATGCTTTGAGCAGCGTGGTTGCTGCTGCCATTGGAGTTCAGCCTGGCTCAACAGGAGCGAGGCAAATGCTGCTTGCTGCTGTTGGCAGGCAGCACATGCAGGAGCAAGCTGACAGGATGCAGAGGCAGCAGCCACAGCAGCAGCAAGCAGCCATTGCTGCTGCTGCCGCAGCACCTGTGCACACAGCAGCTGCACGGAAGATGAGGCAGGCAGCGGTCACGCGCTGATTGCTGGGGTTCATGGTATATTCTTGGTGGTATAAATGCCACGTTTGTGCTGGTTCTCGCTGTTGCTGACCAAGGCCTGGTTCTTGCTTGTGCTGGCATGGTATGATTTTCGGGATAGCCGTCATAAGTGGGCCAGTAACGTAGAGCTTTATATGCGCCTATGGGTCGTACGTTTTATGTAATTTTATGCTACATCTTATGTTGAGTTGTCAGCGACAGGTCAGTCCTGAGGCTTACCGCAGGCTGCAAAGGCCATTGCACTGCAATTCCCGCGCTGGGTGCCAACAAACTGTAGGTCGCTCTAACTATTTAGAGCTGCTGAGAAAAGTGTATATACAGCACACCAAGAATGGAGGAGCCAGCAGCATCCTTCGGCAGCTCAGGCTCGGTTTCGTCCAGCTGCATCCCTGCGGAATCTACAACCGGGGTCCCAGACATTGTAATCACCAAGAATTATGATGAGGGAACAGAACAGGAGGATGAGGACATGGCAAACTCAGTGCCTGCGTCACCCATTACTGTGAGCACAATGCAGCAGCTGCTCAAGCGCCCTTTTGCTGAGGTGCTCAAGGAAATCACAGCAACCCTACAGGTGCGCGTGGGTGCTATTACAGAAGGCAAAATGGTCATTAGCGCAGTGCATATGCAGTGTACAGGGCCTGAGCGGCAACCTTCCAGTTGCTTCAGGACTCAGTCCTGACTAGCAGTGCTAGTGATCACTAGCTACTCAGGAGTAGGCACACTGCCAGCAACTAAGAGGATGCTAGCCTTGGGAGCAGCAGCCTGCACTCTGATAGTTCTGGTATGGCGTTGGCTGCAATCATTCGCTGTATGTGGTCATCTGCTGAAGCAGCACTCTCGTTTGTCAGCATGCTAGCAGGCCACGGCATGGCAGGTTCTATGTTACCATTTTACACAACCGTGCTGTGACACACCAAAGCCGTCAGTACTTGCTAACACCCTTCCCTTGCCAATGCACATGCAGCTGAAGTCCACAGCTCGCCTAGCTGCGGAGCAGCTGCGCTACCTGCTGCGCCATGATGCATCACATCATGCTGAGGTAACTGCCTCCCCTGCGCTGGGGCTGCTGGTGTCTCTGGTGCGTGAATCACCAGGGCTGCCATCAGCAGGCAGCGCCATGGCAGTGCTCACCATGCTAGCGCTGACGCCACAAGGCAGGGAAGCACTCAGAGCAGAGCAAGCTGTGATGCCAGTGTTAAAGTGAGTCAATGTTATCTGGTCGCATATGTCATTTACCAACTGCTGCCTTCAAATTATGATAGTTCAGCCAACGTTTTGTGCAGCATGGTTCTTTGGTGCTTTGGTGAGCAGCTGTCATGCCAATGCAGCTGCCGTGCTGATTATGTGACTTCACACGCAGAACAGATTCAGACTGTGCTGACCATACTTGCCAATTTTGTTGTGTGCACAAAATTGTGATGTCCGTAGGTTCCTGAGCATCAATGGCGTATTGCAGAAGCCAAACGCAGAGACCGCACTCATGTTGCTGCAAAATGCCAGCTGTGACAAGCTGATACGGCAAGCGCTGCACAAGGCGGAAGCCCTGCGTGTGCTGCTAGACCTGCTGGCCAGCAATGCTGGCTGGCTGAAGATGCAGCCAAAGCTCTCCGGGCCTATAGCAGGCTTACTCAACAACTTGGTGGTGGCCGACGGCGAGCAAACTGCACCGAAGCAAGCATTTGTCAGGGCAAAAGGCCTTGAAACAGTATGTCAGGTGAGGCATTCAAACTTCAAGACACTGACCGTGCTTTGTTTGTTCACATCAATGCCACAACATGTGCTGCCATAACAACTGTTACATTGAAAGCTGCACAGAGTATTTTGCTGGTTGTGCAGTATAACATGAGGGCTTGCATGACATTATCAGGCACCAACCTGTTGCGGGGGAAACATAGTGTGTAGTGGTTCTCAACATTTGGGCATGTACATGGTGTGAATTGCAACCATAGCATCAACAAGCTCTGCTTGTTGCCTGGCTATCATGTCAAGCTAGGGCTTAGGTCTTTTACTGCATAAACCCTGACGACAAGGGCACAACAGATCAAGGCATTTAAGCACCCCCTGCGCCCACTGTTTTGCTATCGCAGGATCATCAACATACCTCAAATAGTTTTTATCATTCCGTCACACATGTGAGATGATGGCCTCAGATGGCCGCAATCCATCCGCAAAATCACAATTATCTCTCTGCATTCCATTCGCACCACTCTGTTGAACCCCTCAACCCTGCTGTTCATGTGTGCCTCAAAACTGCCATTCAGGTGCTGACCGAGTGGGGGCGCTATGATCGTGCACCCGCAACTCAGAGGTTGCAGCTCCTGTTGAGCGAGGTGTCAGCAACCCCACAGTACGCGATGCGTGTGAAAGAGCTGGCCGGCAGCAACTTCATGCTGGCATGCGATGGACGGCCTTGCAGCAGTGGAGCTGCAAGCAACTCAATCACAAGCACATCTGGCGTTGGATCCCATCTGGGCAGAAGCGTTCCGCTTGGCACACCACGCATGCCAGCATCAGAGAGAATCACCGCTGAGGTGTTGAAGCACAACCCTTGCAACAATGTGCCTGACATGGAGTCTTGATGGCAGGTATTCAAGACTGAAATGTTGCCAATTTTGGCGATGTGAAGTTATGATCATCAATGCACAAGGGAACGAAGCCGCTGCAGTTTACACACGTGTTGCCCTCGTAGCACATAGAATGAGGGCACGCATGTTGTTGCTGGCACCCCCCTATGCATGCATCGGGTACATGAGTCAGCACCAGGGGTTGTCAATGGCTATGACTGGACAGTCTTAGATAGCCCCACAACATGGGTATTATCTGACACCGCTGCTTGTGTTTGTGCTGAGCTACCAATACAATACAATACAATACAATACAATACATCTTCAGGATTGAAATCTGACCTCAGGCACTAGCCCAGCGAGCCGCTACTCCGCTCATGAGTGATCGTAGTTGTACCCAGTCTTTCCTTCGTTGATTGGGCGATCGAAACCACCCGCGCAAGTCCGTCAATTCCAGTTGCTTTTTATGCCCAGCCACGGGCGGTTGGACCAGGATTTGAACCTGGGTCTCCAACATGCGATGCCGGTGTTCTACCACTAAACTACCCAACCTTCTACCACTAAACCACCCAACCTACCACTTGAAGGCTGTTTCATCTGACATCGCTTGCTAGCCTGCTTTGTATACCAGGGAGTGTGTTCAATGTACAACATGTTTTTTGAAACTAGGCGAGCAGCATCAGTCTGACGTGTGCAGTCGTTGGTGCCGCTTCTCTGGCACCTCCGATACCGCCTAGCTGCCTTCTCGACATCGTCTGGAATTTCAGAGGTTCATCTCGCGGGGCCTTTGTTGCAGCCCTGCGCCATTGCAGGCTGGTGTCGGAGCAGCATCGAAGGTTTGCAGCCCCTGCTGGATTGACGTCCTTAAGGCGTGCAGCCGTCCTCGAGTACGCAGCATCAGCAGTATCGTGTTTCTGTCTGGCGCGCTGCAGCATGCGACAGCCGCTAGCAGGCCCCTGACACAGTAGCAGCAGCAGCAGCAACAGTGTGGCAGAGCTCTGCCCTGTCGCTGCATGCTCCAGAGTCTGGCAGCAACAGTCTCGCTGTGTACGGTTTCAGCAGGCAGTTGGGCTTGGTTTAGGGTGGCCTGCGCCGGAAGGCAGGTGTTGATTCTGGCAGCTCTGTTATACTGCTGTTGGCAGGGTGTTGGCCTGGTCTACTGATCAGTAGCCATCTTTTACCCTTTTTTGCTCTCCAGGCAGTCTCTGTTTGGAGCGGGCTGATGGCATCACATATTGGACGCTATGCTGGGGCGTAGGTGTGTCTGGGCAGCACTCTGTTTACGCCCCTACATTGTTGTCCTCCTTTGGTGTTGTTCTAGCCTTTTGCCTGGTCTCACTTACTCAGTGCTTTGCATCCCGTGGTTGGTTGTGATGGTGCAGCTGCTTCATGTCCTGTCATTGCCCCAGGGCCCTGCCATGTCATGGTGCAGCCGGGGTTGGTGCAACATGGTTTGCCGCTGCTACTGCCACCCTTCTTCTGAGCGTGCATTGTTGCTGTTGCTTTGATCCTTGCCCCTGGTCAGTTCAAGGTTGTCCGGCTTTGTTGATAGCCACTAGCATGCCACTGCAATATGTGGTTGCAGTGTCTGATTCTCAGCCCTACAGCCTTTTGCTGCTCAGTTACCCTCTTGTTGCCTCTAGTCCTCATCACCCTTAACGGGGTGACGCCCGGGGTGGTGTAGTGACTTGAGAGCCCAGCCTGCTCGCAGTGCCGGAAGTGCATGGCGGCCCTGTGCACTTTTAGCACTGCATGCCGTCACTGACACTGTTGGCAGCACTTGATTTCCATTGACACCAATTCTCCTCTGGAGGTACACTTGTGGGGGCAATACTGCGTGGAGTAAGGAAGGCGGCTGTGCATGCATGGCCAAATGCCGAAACTTACACACTGAGGCTTTTTCTAGGGGTGGGCCTCCTTTCAAGTGACGGCCCGCGCTGAGCTTTTAGCAATCTTTTCAACTCTGGTGCCCGTTGCGGCGTAGCTGCTTGAACGCACCTTGTAACCCCTTCTTCTTCTTTTTGAAACTTACAGGTGGACGACCACGACAACACGGACCCCAAGCCATGCTGCAAGAGTAAGCCGGCGGCCCTTGATGGCGTTGTTGGTGCTGGTGCTGGGGATACCCAATGGCTCTGAGTGGATGTCTTATGCTGTGGCAGAGAGGAACTGTGATGAGCAGCACTGCGAGATGACACAGAATCTGGCAACGCTGCCTGCCGGCCTACTGTGCAGGTATGGCAGTGGCTTGCACTGCACAGCGTCATGTTCAAGGCGCCACAAGGGTGGGTACGGCCCTGGCCGGCCACTTTGGGTGACGGCAAACTCTGTGGGCCCTGAGCTTACGCCGTCTCATTGCGGCCAGGGCGGCTTGTGTCAGGTTGGATGGTGTTTGCGGCTCAATCTTGCCATGTGCGGCAACTTGCTGCCAGCACAATTGCGCACTTGAAGGCCTGCACATTTGTGACATGCGCGTGGACTTGGGCCTTGTGTTCCAGGTGTTGACAAAGGCGGTTATGCAGCCTGCACAGTGTGTTGTGGCTTGTTTGCTGTGGTTTCGTCCTGTCATTTTGCAAAGCACATGCCCTCATCTTATGCTTGATTGCTTGCCACTGCTGCCCAGAAGCGGTGCCGCTTTGGTGCGGCATGGTGACAAGAGTAGGCGTCTGGTGATCATGTTGGTGTGCGCATGTCCTGTCTGATCAGCAGCGGTGTCATGTTTGGTGTTGTGTGGCGGAGAGGCTGCCTGCTGTGCGCAGCGAGACAGCTCAGCAGGCAGCAGGTGGGGCAGTTTGGGTGTTGTGCTCAGCATGTCACATGTCACATGTCACAGGACTGTACTAGTGCGGCTGCTGTGTGGGAGCTGCAATGCTTGTTGTTGTCAACAACATCTACTGACGCAGCACCTCAGGTTGGCAACTGTTACTGACACCTTGTGCCCCATTTGAACCATAAGGATGATGATCCAGAACCACGAGTTGATGCTGCTGGCACCTTTCACAGTGTTATTCTTCGCTTTGCTTTTCTGTTGAGAGTGCTGCTGTTTATTTCAGTGATGGAGTTCACCTCCACCCCAGGGTACTGGCATCATGCATTGCTGGCGCTGCATGTGGAACTAGCTAGTTTCTGAATTTGCAAGTTGGATGTTACTCGACGGGATCATCGCCAATGTAGTGGGTGCTCCGTTGTACCTGCTTAGCTATCATCCCTGCCAGGGATGTCTAAGTTACAATCATAAGCAGGCTTTTTAGTTTGACTGTGCAGTTTCTGCATTTGCGGCTGCTGCCGCTGTTGCCGGGTTGCTGCTGCTGGTGCACTGCGTAGTCTAGTTCTTTTGGATGCTGTGGAATGATCCTGCAGCAAGGCGGTGAGGTGCGTGTCACAATCAACACTGCACTTGCACATATCTCCTGAGACGGCTGAGCCCAACACCCCGAGACTACTACTTGTACTTGTGCAAGGAGCATGGTGTCAGCAACCTGTCAATGCAAGTGCAACTATTCAACACGCTGGTTTCCCCCATTTTATGCTACTGCTCAGAGGTCTGGGGTCCAGCTCTGCTGAGACAACCTGGATCTGGTGCTGCTTTGGTCGGCAAGTTGCAGGACAATGTGATTAGCAGAGTCTGTACCTTTTTCTGCGCACTATTGCAGGTCGTGTCCGCAAATTAACTTGCCGCATGCTTTTGTTGAGGGAGTTTGGTGCCCAAAAATTGGTGTGCAAATTTGGTGTGCAAATTTGGTGTGCATTTGGTGTGCACTTGGTTGCGTGCAGCATTAGCTATGTGGAACAGGGCTGCGGAGTTGGGTGATGCTTCCTTTGCTGGGGCGAGCAATGCGTGAGAATTTGGGGCTGTCTCAGACGTCGAGCAGTGTTAGTTTGTGGTCAGGCAGTTGCAGCGTGTGCTGTCTTACACAAATGTTCATGTACGGCAGTTGACTACAGTTATGCCGCGGCCACAAAGCTTTGTGGATCTGAATGCCAAAGTGGTATTTAGTGCATTTGAGGGGTGTTTGTATCAGCAGTGGCAGGGGTGCTCGCAGAATCCCCGTGATGCTGTCACTGGGGCTGGAATCTACAGTACATATGAACGATGGTTCGCTGCCTGCTCGGGTGATAACTTGCAGTCTGTGCGTCCTGAGTCTTGGTGCCCCCAGCATGTGCTGCAGACCGCTGGGCTCAATAGGGAGCATGTTGGTTCTCTGGCTCGTTTCCTACTTGGTGCTCATGATCTGCGTGTATGCACTGGTAGTTGGCACCGTCCGCCATTGGTGCGGTCTAATTGGACAAGCCAACGCCCTGGATGTCACTTGGGTCAGGTTGAGGACGAATTTTACATAATTTTTGAGTGTCCTTTATACGCGCCAGTTCGCGAGCGTTTTGCTTGCCTTTTTGAACCGTTTGGAGGTACGTCACAAACGTGGGGTAGTATAGCCTCTTGTCAGCCAGGTGGTTCGCATATGATGACCTTTATGCGGCAGCAACCTGCTCTTGTGGCCGCCTTTGTGCATTGTTGCTATCTGGTGCGCTGCCACCCGGAGGCCGACCCTGTGTCCTTCTTGTCTTCGGTTTCTGTTGCTCAAGCGGTCGATGCAGCGGACGAATTCTTCTCTGCTGATTCTTCCGTTTTTATGATGACGATGATATTTTCTATGAGGTCCCTCCCCCCCCCCAATGAGCCACTCGTTGGCTCCTGAATGGGGTTCCCACTCCTTGATGGGTGGAGCATGTAATGTATATTACATAATGTAAATGTAATGTACTGCTATTGTTTGACACCATCTGCATGAAGTACAGTGAGATTGTTACACATGGGTCCAGTCAACATCTCTGACGGTAATGAGCCACCCAAAATAGGCACGATCATGACACACAATGTGGGCCGGCAGGTACACCATCAGCGGCAAATTTGCACCATAAGCAGATCTCAGAGAGTGTGCTGCCGCCCCTGGGCTGTCTAAGCTGCAGCTCCCCCTCCCTACTCGCCTGCAACAGCCCCGGGTCGAGACCTGGCAGGGCTCCGCGCTTGAGCCTGCAGCCTGGCCAGCAGCAGCTGCGGGCTGATGCTCATGACGCGCTGCAGCATGGACACCTGCAGCAGCGGGAAGCTGCGCTGCCAACGTGCTCTTGGACAGCTCCAGCACACGTTGGGTGCGCTTCAGCCCTACTGCCCGGTGCAGATGCTGCGGTGCTGACGTTACGTAGCATGAGCTGCAGCTGGAGTTAGGCATGAACAGCCGGCTCGCCACATTGCATGCCGACGCCGAGTCTTCTGCACACACACCAGTACTGCCAGATGGTTGCTGCAGTGGCAGCTGCAGTTAGCCCAGCTGTGCACCCTCACCTGCACCGCCAGCCCGAGGCTGGCCAAGCGTGCCTGCATTGCCGCCCACCTCCTGCAGCTCTATTGCTGCTGCACCACCTAGCTGCACACCCTGCTGCTGTCATGCTGCCGGTGGTGCTGCTGCCGCGGCATCGGCGGCTGCCTGCTGCTCATCGCCCGCTGCCTTGCTGTCAGCTGTCACAGCGGAAGCAAAGGAGCGCGCAGCGGGTGCAGCCGGGCTCTCCAGCCGCCAGCCTAATGCTGCTGCCTCCAGCCTAAGGACCTCCTCCTCAGGGTACTCAGACTCGGCCATACATGCACGAGTATGCACCATGCTTCAGTATGACTGGATTTCCACACACGCGCAACCACACCAGGACTACCACTTGTAACAAAGCCCAGTGTACAGCCACAGATGGCCCTCAGGATTAAGGTGCATGTTCTGCCATGTATATGAAGCAAATGACGCAGATTGAACCACTTGTAGAGCCATACATGCACGAGTATGCACCATGCTTCAGTATGACTGGTTTTCCCACACACGCGCAACCACACCAGGACTACCACTTGTGACAAAGCCCGGTGTACAGCCACAGATGGCCCTCAGGATTTAGGTGCATGTTCTGCCATGTATAGAAAGCAAATTACGCAGGTTGAACCACTTGTAGAGCCATACATGCACGAGTATGCACCATGCTTCAGTGTGACTGGTTTTTTCACACACGCGCATGAATGAATGAATGAATGAGCTACGCGTGATGCGTTGACACTCAACACCCGCGTAAGTTCAGGAAGGGGGCGTGTGTGACGATGAGGTAACCTCATGCGCCTTCACGCACCCTACCATCCCTACCGGTCCCGAGGGGCCGGTATGGTACCCGTGGGGCTGAGAGTTATTTCCTAGATTTCTTTGTTTTTCTGTGTTGAGGGGCAGAGGTGAAGTTGGTGCGATTGGTGCCTGTAGGCGATCCTTTTTTTGATCCGAGTTTGTTATGCAGCAGTGCTCTTCTGTGCTTCCACATCTGGCCAACTGCTTGCACCGACTTGAAGTGCAGTTTGCGCAACAGGGTTTCCAGCGGGCGTCCTTTGACTCCTAGATCATTGGATAGGGTTTGTCCAAAATCTTTGTATATTGTACCCCCCACTCCTAGTAGAAGGGTGCAGTGCTTGACTCTAGCATTTTGTCCAACTCTTTGAGTGTGCTGACCAACTGTTTGTGTTGCTTGACGGCTCTGGCTTTTTGGTCCTCTGGCTTGGTGTCTCTGCAGTACTTGACCTCTATCACAGTGTATTCTCTGCGGCGTTTTTTGCGGTCGAATTTGTAGAGGAAAGCGCCTGGTAATTTGTAGAGGAAGCGCCTGGTAGCTGAGCTTAGTTTTTGGTATGCTGGCCGGGAGCGCCGCATCTGACAGGGTGCGGGTGATGTCCAGGGTATCTTTGCCTTGAGCCTGGCGACGTTTGCTCAGGCCCACGTCAGCTGCTATGAGTTGGCTGCCTTTTTCCCCATGTAAATCTCCTCGACAATCAGGCTGCCACATCGTTGTGCCGTAGTGTAGCTTTTTTCAGTAGCTTGCGGCATCCGCTCATCGCGTGGTGACCGCTGTCCTCCTCGCCGCATAGTGGGCAGAGGTTGGTTTCCGTCTTTTGTAGCGTTTAAGAAGTTTGTATGTCGGCAGCAGTCCGTATCAATATTGTAGCACGAGTTTCCGTATGTAGCTTTTTACAGTTGTGCTGGTCATAAACAATGACTGTATCGGTGATCTATCTTTTTTACCATGTCTGTCCAGCTGGCATGGTACACTGTATTTGTGTTGGATTGTCCTAGGTGGCAGATGCTGTGAATGCGGGCTTTCAAGGAATCTTTCATGTTGGGTTCCGGGAAAAGGGTAGTGTCGGCGGGCTGATCATCGGCCTCTCCTGCAGCAGCGGCAACCGCAGCTATTGCTTCGGCTGCTTGATTAGGTTTGATCTCGGTTTCCGTGTACAGCCAGTACATGTCGTCTCTGTTGTTGCTTGCGTCTTTATACTCATGAATGTAGTGTCGCGTGCAGCTAACGGTCTCTAGATGCGTTGTCAGCGCCCACAACCCTATTCGACGTGACAATGAAAGGGTGTTGAAACAAGATCGAGGAAACAACAACCACAGCAACAGCAGCCAGCGCTGCCGCTACAACAGCAGCAACCGCTGCTGCTACAGCAGCAGCAACGCTGCCGCCACGGCAGCAGCAAGCGCTGCCGCTGCAGCAGCGGCAAACGCTGCCGCAACAGCAGCAGCAGCAGCAGCAGCAGCAGCAGCAGCAGCAGCAGCAGCAGCAGCAGCAGCAGCAGCAGCCATTGCAGACGCAGCCGCCCCTGCCTCCAGGGCAGCCGTCCCCAGGTTTGGGTCAATTGCGCCAGCAGATGGCTGTTCTTTCCAGGGCCCCGGTTCTACAGCCTGGGCCTTGGTGTGCTCTGGCCCCTGTCTTTGCCAATTGTTTCCTGCTTGGGGGTATCCCTGGTGCTAGGCCGGGTGGTTTGCATGTGTTGCCTGTTCCGCCGGCTAGAGGTGCATTCTACTACACGGCGGGAAGGTCAGG
>JACERP010001339.1:0-22368 GCA_014080715.1 Scenedesmus sp. NREL 46B-D3 | reverse complement strand
GGCCAATCACCAATTACCAAAGTAGTACCACTGGCCCACCTGCAAAGGAGCCAAGCAAGGCTCATGGGGTCCCCCCCAAAAAATGATGGCCCTGTCCCTGTATGAGTGGCGTGTCAGTGGCGTGCCCCTGCTCAAGCGTGCTGCGACGTCAACTGTGTGCTGGCCTGTGTGTGTGCCTGCAGATGTGCATTGTGGCGCGTGCGGTGTCAACTGTGTGCTGGCCTGTGTCTGTGCCTGCAGATGTGCATGGTGGTGCATGTTGTGTAAGGATGCTCACACCCATGTGTGCTAGCAGGGGCTGGTGGCGTCATATTGTAAGCCGTCAAAGATGAAGGCAAGCCTGCTTGTAGCGATCCTGACATGCAGGTGTGAGTGAGGCCTCCTTTGAAGCAACCTCGGCATCAGGAGTTTGTCACTCACTGGCAGGACATGCGTCCTGCAAATGGCTGCTTGCATGCAGCAGGTGGACCAGCCGCTGGCACAGTGGTAAACCATGACGTGCTGCGTGGCGGTGCTACACCCACAAGTCCATGCAAGCACGGTTCAGCAGCAACACTCCACTCGCTTGGTGACCACCTCGGCGCAGCTGTGGGCTGGGCATGCTGTGGCTGTCAGGCAGCACCACGCACCCGTCACCAGCGCTCCCTGAGGCACCAGCTTTGAGGTCCATTCCAGCATTGAGAACCCCTTGTTGGTCATCTGCTGCTGCTGGCAGCGCACCACCACTGCTGTCGCTGACCTGGACCGTGCTAGCCTGAATGGTGCTGCTTTATGCTGGGAGTGATGCTGCTGCAGCTGGTGGCTCAATGGCTGGCGTATGCACATGATGACTTCACTCAATGTTCAATGGCCAGGGGGAGACCTGCAGTATGGATGGCCAGGCTGATCTTGTATCGGGTGGGGTCTGCCTGCCTGCTGCACGGTCACGGTGTGGGGCTCATTCTCATGGTATGCAACAGCAATGATCTTGTGGCTGGTGCGGCTGTCATTTTGGTTTGCACCTCGGCCCTGAGAAACGTCAGCAGTTCACACACTGACAAAGCCCTGCTTGTAAGTTGCAACACTGCGGCACTAGTAACTAAGCTTTGCAGATCCTTGAGCACGTTCGGCATTTTGACTACACTTGCGCATGCCTGGCTCACGCAGGAGGCCAGGCTTCGTGTCACCAACAAACGCGAGATTCCTTCCCCACATGTTGCCTGCACCTTCCAGGCGAGCCTACTGACAGAAATATGCAGTATTAACGCAGGCGTAGGCAACCGCAGGATGCGAGGGCCGGCTCTGCTGGCCCTTGCCCTGCTTTTGATGTTAGGCCCAGCCTGCTGTGCTAGGCACCCTGGGGACCTGCAGACGCAGCTACTGCTCTCCAGCGGTCTGAAAGGCTTGCTGTCAGACCGCTCGAGCTTTGCTGATCCCTCAATAGCAGACCTGGGCCTACCGCCAGCAACGCAGGAGGAGCAGCAGCAGGGACCCCTGGCCAATCCAGCGTTGCACACAGTCTTATCAGCGGACAGCGCAATTGGGCGCACGGCGGTGCGGGCGTCCTTGAAAGCGCCAGAGAAGTCAGCTGGGTTTGATCCCGTGAAGGCAGCAAAGCTGGCGCAGCTGCAGTCCATCGCTTACTGCGCAGCCTTGCAGGATGTTGCCGCCTGGAACTGCACTCGCTGTGCGCAGCTGCCTGACTTTGAGCCGTACCTTGTGCACTTTGACGCGTCTTGGGACCTGCTTGGTTACATAGGGTACTGGCCCTCCATGCAAGCGAAGGTCATAGTGTTTCGTGGCACCGACAGCAGCAGCTGGTACAACTGGGCAGAGAACATGCGGGCGTGGCGCACAGGTGAGCATTGGCGGCGTGTTGCTTGTGAAGCAAGCAGTCGCTGGTGGTTGGGGTCCAGCTGCTGCGCTGTAGCCAGCCACATGAAGCACATGGCAAAGGCTGCTGCTGTAGCAGCAAAAGCAAACGCAGCAGGATTGCATGGTAGCACCTTGCAGGCGGTGCCTTGCTCAATGGCATTGTCGGTATGCTCTGTGTATGCATGGCGGCGTGCCTGATTGCACAGTGCGCTGAGCACCACCGCACACCTTGGTGTGCCAGAGCATTTGTCCAGCAGTAGCTCAGCAGTGCATGCATACAGAGTTGTGACTTGCGTGCAATGCGTGGTGCCTGTGACTGCGTGTGGGCACATCTTCATGCCTCGCATGCATTGGCGTTTGGCTCCTGGCACTGCCCTGCAGTGCCTGCATGCGCAGCAACCTAGCTAAGGTTGCATCAAATCCGCTGTTCGAGCGCATGCTAGCAGCTGCTGCTCACACTCTCCTCACCTCATGCTGGCCCCTGCATGCTTCGCTTGCGTCATTGCCATGCAGATGCCACCTATCCAGTCGACGGCGCGCCACCCGCACTCCGCCTGCACTCCGGCTTCCTCATCCTGTGGAACAGCAGCAGCATGGCCGCGACCTTCCATGCAGCCTTTGGGGAGCTGCTGAAGCTGCACCCGCAGGGGCCGACCTACGTGCTGGGGCACAGCATGGGCGGCGCGCTGGCGCACCTGGCTGCGCTTGACCTGCAGATCATGTACCGCCTGCAGGACGTCAAGGTGTACACGTTTGGGTCGCCGCGCGTTGGCAACTCGGTGTTCTCGGAGTTCTTCTCGCAGAAGGTGTCGGAGTCCTGGCGCTTCACGCACGGGCGCGACATCGTGCCGTCCGTGCCGCCGCAGCTGCTGGGGTTCAGGCACGTCTCGCGCGAGGTCTGGCTGGTGGACGTGGACGGCGGGGCGGCGGGCGTCGAGCAGCGCATCGTGGTGTGCGACGACAGTGGGGAGGACCCCTCGTGCCACAACGCTGCGTGCCGGCTGGGGCTGTGCACGTCGGTGGCCGATCATCTGACGTACATGGGGGCGCACATGTATCGGGGCGGGGAATGCTGACACAGCGCCGCTGCATCGCTGGGCCATCAAGTGTAGTTTAGGATGTGTGTACAAGTGATTAGAATGTGCATTGCCTGGGGAATGCACATGCGCGAGACACTGCATGTGTGCAAGGATATCAGTCGACGCACCAGAAGTGCATCGCGAGCGCTGGCTGCAGTGCTGGCTGTTGAGGAGTGGGCTCGTCCCGTCTCGACTGGTGTCAGCACAGCAGCGGTGTTTGCAAGCAGTTGCAGCACGCAGTGTTGTGTGCACCGTCCACAAGCAACTGCAGCTCTCTGTGCTGCTTGTATCAATACAACCAGAGTCTGAGAGTGGGTCGTAGCACCCAGGGAGTAGCTGGCGGAGTGGTGTATATGTATGAAGACGCAGCACAGCAGTGTATTTGTGTGCTGCTGAGTTTTGGTGAGGTTCGTGGCAGTGCCTCGATGTTGATGAGTTTTATGTGTCTGCCGTCTGACACCACTGCTGCAGGGATGGAGCAGTGCTGACCTGTATTACCAGTGACACACACTTCAGCATGCATCAGCGAGTGTCCATTGCAGTTGTAAGCCCGGAGTTTTGTAGCATATGTTGGGGAGGCATGCGGCGCTGCATGCAAGCTTTCACACGGCAAGCAGGCGTGACAATGCTGGAGCGTTCTCGCATTGGCCGAAGGAAGGCTGCTGGAAGGCCTCGCATTGTTGGCAGGTGTGCTGTAGCAGGCCTGGCCTTGCAGGAAGCAGCTGTATCCGTTCGTATCTTCATGTTTTGTCCCTGCCACGTGCACGCAAGGGTGTGTTCCACCCATCTCTAGCCTTTAGGCTCGCAAGCACATGGCGGCAGCATGCCTTAGCGAGGATCTTCATGCTTGTATTTCACTAAGTATCCTTTGCTTGCTTCGGTTTAGATGAGGTGTGCTGGCACACGGCGCCGTGCATGCTGTACGGCTCAACAATCATGTGTCATGTGTTGTTATAAGACATGCATTCTGCTTGCGTTTGCAGTACTTCGGTTACTGGTGCAAGCGTTGCATGAACATGTTCTCACGTGGCGCTGACATGCAGAACGATGTTCTGAACCCACGCCCATTGCAGGCCTCAAGGGATGTGCTGATTATCCATAAGCCTTGTTTAATACACGCCGTTTGTACTCACAGAGTCTGTGCTGCTTCAGGTGTAATTCAGCTATGGTGGCGGGGGCTCAATTTAGCATGTGATTGCTGCGCTGTGTATGTTCTCACAGTGCTGCTTTCAGCTGAGCGCTGCCAGCACATCCTCGCATGTCCAGACACCTTCTAGAGCCTCTTCCTAACATTAGGTTGCGGGTCCTTGAATGCCACCTTAATGCGTTCTTGAGGGACAGCGCAGTCAAACTCTCAGCAAAAACCTTTGTCACATGTTGGACACAGCAAGCCGTTGTGTCACCTGCAGTGCATCGATCCATCTATCCGACTGTTTATGCGTACCTTTTGCCTGCATAGAACGAGCAATCCTGCTGGCAGCTGTCGACTCAACAACAAGAGTGCATCAACACTAGAGTTTCGCAGCGGCAGCAACCATGACGAGCTGTGTGAATGTCTCAAAGCTGGTTTTGCGGCTAGCGCAGGTGCGGCCAAGAAGGCTGAGCAGCCTATGTGGGAGCCAGGCGTAGGCACGACGTGTGATGTCCAGCCGATAGTACCTGTGCTTCCCTGTACAGCAGATTGAAACATTCATGCGTAATCTAGCCAATTGTATTGTAGTCAAGGCCGTGTATGGCTCCACAGCAGCAGAATCAGTTTAATCGCTGCACCCGCTTCTGTCCTGCTGCTGGCAGCTGGGCTGCGTGACCACGCCTCTAAGCATGGCAGCAGTCACAGGCGTTCAAGTGCCGTTGATGCGTATGTTGCTTTGTCAAGCCCACCAGACACCGCACACAGCACACCACATGCATGCTTACCTGCCATACCTGCCGCTGCCTGCCGTTGCTGCTGCTGCTCCTGCAAGATCGTTTTTGCGCTGATTGCGTTTGCAGCAGCAGCCTCACTCAACCAGAACTGGCCCAGCCTGGATAGGTCCATTATATCAGCTGTGCGCTTCATGATCTTCACAGGCGTGATGGCGTTCCTGCTTGCAATCTTCTATGCCATCGTCTGCTGTGTTGAGGGTCTCAAGCGCACGTTCTCTGGTTTGGTAGAGGTTCTGATCAACGGCCTGTGGGTGATCTTCTGGTTGGCGGCTGCAGCATCCTTTGCAGCCTACCAGCCCTGCAAGATCAAGGACTTTGATTGGAGGTACAACCGCTGTGATGTGTTCATTACAGCACAGGCGTTTGCTTGGCTGTCCTGGCTGCTGTGGATCGCAAGTCTGGCCATCTCCATCATCGAGATGCGGCGGGGGGAAGGCTTCTCAGGAGGTGAGTGCACGCAGCCGGCATATCATTGTCACCAGCAGATGCGTGAGGCCAAGTAGCAGCAACTGTTCCTGCAATGCATGTTAACAAGGCTGGGTGTACAGCAACATGGACCAGCAGGCGGGCGGTTTTGTTGCATTATGCATTGTCGGATTGAATGATGCGAAGCACGTCTCCGAGTTCTCAGCTGGTGCGGATATGACACAAACTGCTGTGCTCTGGTTCCCTGCCCCTCCTTGCAGGCTCGAAGCGGTACCCTATGGGCACAGCCCCTGCCATTGTGTGAGCCACCTGCAACGTAGTGACAGCGCTCAGTGCTTTGAAGCAGCAGTAGCATAGATGACTGTGTTGAGGGTATGCTGAGCAGCATGCCATGGCAGCTGCTGGCTTCCTTTGTACGCAGTGCTGCTGCCGATGTTGATATCTGGCAGGGTTGACAGGGGTGTGCACTTCTGGGCGTTACAGTGCTGATGTGCATTGTTGATATCAGCAGGCAGGCACTTTCTACCGTTGTGTCGAGGGATACAGCTGTGACCTTAGCATTGCCACATGTTGTGCATGCATGTCAAGTACCAACATCGAGGATCAACTGCCTGTGCTTTGCTGGCTGCAATGACGCTGCACGTGCACCAACACTGCTGCAAGTTGGGCACAAGCGGGTTGAGAAGTGGTTGAGCTTTGGACTGGTGGTGTGCACGTTGCTGGAGTGCAGTCATATCAATCATGTGATATGTGCATCTGCACTGGCACAGCCGCGCTGTAGATGAGTCTGCAGAACTGCAATGTTCAAACAGCAGCAGGGTTTGCTTGCTTGGCGAAGCGGTGTCAAGAGTGCTCAGGTATGTTTGTGGTGGCTTGGAGGACAGCTGGAATTACGTATGGTTAGTTCAGCTGAGTCCTGCTGCTTTGCTGCAAATGCATTGCAGGCTATCGAAAGTTACGTGTTGTCTCCAGCCCGCTTTGCTGTCTTTCAGTTCAGTCGAGGTTCCATGTTGGTATGGCTGGTTCCTGTAGTGAGGGTTTCCTGACGACAACCAAGACATTGCAATTTCCAATTCTGAAGGCCCTGTGTGTTATCATGCTGCATGGTGTAACATGGGCCTTGCTGCTGAGCAGGGCGGTGGGTCCAGCAGAGCATGCAGATGGTTCTCAGGACAATTACGACCAGGTTGTTCAGCCTTTGCAACATTTATCAGCTGCGGTCCTGCTGCACCTCAAGAGGTTGGCGCCAAACGGTCCAGGCTGACCAACTGCACACTACCTAGGATCACAGTCAGCCGAGCTAGGCGGTCTAGGTTCTGATTTTGTTGGCACATGCCAAACTTGCCAACAAGCTCTTGATGGTTCGCTTTACCTTGCGTCCAAACGTCTGACGGGACGAGCAATCGCTTGCTGGCACAAGGCCACCATCAACATAGTCAGGATACCAGCAAGCAGCATGGCGATTGGCCTGCAGCCGGAGGATAGTGCTCCCTGCTTATCTGAATTTCCGCTTGATGTTATTCACGGCCTGCTTTTGAAGTTCTTGTCTCCGAGGGATGTTGTAGCTCTGTCAGCTGCGAGCAAACGGCTCAGACAACTTACTGAAAATGATCAGGTAATATGGTCTACTATATGCCAACAGGAATTTGGGGCATGCACCCAAGTGGAGCAGTGGGTGGCAGGCAGCAACAGCAGCAGCAACACACCTCTTTCATACAGGTGGGCTGCCATGCAGATGTGCCAGTGTCAGTCAGTGTTAGTACAATGGTTGTAGCGAAGCAGCCCTGTGCACTGCACCAACAAGGTTAATGCAGGCTGCAGCGCTGGCAATCGGCACTTTCTACCGGTTGTCAGGGGCAGCTATGCATGTCCATGAAGTGGCCAGAAGGTGTGCGTTGTCAGAGAACAGGCTGCTGTGCCTCAACTGAAATGCCTTATGATTGCTGCGTCAGCAAGCCAAAACACTATTACACACATCTAGCAGACTGTTTAGAAACAAAAGCAAGAGAATGAGACAGCAGCCCACAGACGCACCAAAGTTGTGTGTCATGCTGGTCAAGCCAGGCTCTGCCTACAGGCCACCTGCCAGGCTCACAGCTTCTGAAACCTAGACACCACCGCTGCAGCTTCAGCCGTGCGTCCCTGGAGACATTTCACCTGCTGCTGTTCAGCTGCAGCAGCTACGCCAGCATCTGGCACAATCGAACCTCCACAGCTACGTCCATGGCACCCCCGCTCTTGTCATGCAGGCAGCTGTACCCGCTGCTCGCCACGTACAGCAGCTACGTTGGCGTCTGGCATCAGGCGGGACAAGCAGCAAGCCCTGCAGGGGCGCTGTTCTCATTCCGCTGGGCCCCCAGCGGCATAGACGTGATGCAGCTGCAGCCCCTCAGGCAGTATATGACGGATATCGCCCACCAGCGGCTGTGCACGTTGGGCCCGTGCCACCCCAGGTTCCAGGGCGACCTGGTGGTTGGAGGCACCCAGTGCGTCCTGAGGGATTATGGCAGCGGCAGGGAACAGCACAGCGCTGGCGGCGGCTCACCGGGAGGTGCGAGCAGCAGCTCAGCAGCCGTGCTGTCGCTGGTTGCTGCTGCTGTGTGCGCCTCGGTTGCAGGTCTGGCACCAGCTGCTGCTGCTCATGCCTAGCAGTGTGGGCGGTGTGGTGCGCGTGTGTGTGGGGGTGACGGCGTGCCTGGTGGGTGTGGCTGGTGCAGAGCAGGCACACATGATGTCGGTGTGCACGCACAGGTTGCAGCAGGCAACCTGCATGCCCAGACGTCTGTGACGTGCGCAATGTTCTGGAATGCTCGCGCATATCTGTGCTGGAGTGGGTGTGGTGTGCTGTGTGTGAGTTGCGGTTGCAGACGTTCCTGCTTGCGTGTGTTGGTGTTCCTGTGCTCAAGCGCTCGCATGCGCATGCATAGATGCGGTGTGCAGGTGTCACCTGTGAATGCAGGAGGCAGCAGCTGCTGATGTGCTTATAATGGCTGTATTGATCCTTTCTGCGTCATTGCATCCCCATTTGCCCGCTCTTCTCTTTTTCTCACACTTATTTTTCCTGCTTGCAACAGGCGGCAGCAGCGCCAGGGAATCTGCTGCAGAGGCTGCTGCATGTGTAGCTGCGCCGCTGGGCAGTAGCCCTGGCACCTCTTCTGGCTTTGGCTATGAGCTGCTGCAGTTCATGCAGAACACCATTCACAAGGTGAGGCAGACCGTCAAGCCTTTACTGGTACTGGTTTGGGTGGTGTTGGGTAGCACACCAAATGGCTGGCGTTTCAAAATCCGGCCAGCAGCAGCTGCACTTGTGCAGCACAGCAGGTGTGGTGCAGGGAGCACGGTAGCGCAGCAGCTGCGCTGTTTGTCGGCGGCGCGCTGAGACATGCTATGCATGCTGGTCAAACTGTCGCCTTGGCGATGCGTTGGCGTGGCTCTACAGGCACATCTGGGGGCAACGAGTCGGGACAGGACCAGCACTCAACGGCCGAAACACGCCTCGCTCTGCTGAATCCCCATCTGCGCTGCGCTCCTCTGCTCTGCTTGACACGGCAGTCCGGGCGCCGCAGCCGTCGTTCCGGCGGCAGCAGCGCCACGCGCGCGCCGCTGCTGCACCACTTCAGCCGCGTGGCCTGCCCCAGCCGCCAGCAGCGCAGCCAGCACCCGCACCGGCTCGCGGGCCTGTGGAAGGGGCTGTACGGGCCCCACGGCTGCGAGCTGCTGGCGCTGAGCTACGATTTCTCGGGCCGCAGCGCGCGCATCGTCGCGACGAAGCTCACAGGTGGGCGGTGCACTGCTTGCATCGCCTGCTGTGTGCCTTGCTGGGGACATGTCACGTGCCTGCTGGCAAGGTCGGGTGGCGCGCACGTCACTGCCGCATCCCCTCCCTGCCTGCCTGCCTGCTGTGTCGCCTGCCTGCTGTGTGGCCTGCAGGCGACGTGAACGTGCCAGCTGGCGAGGTCACATGGCGCGCGCAGGCGGCGCCGCTGCAGCAGCCGTGGCCCGCAGAGGAGCAGCGGCTGCTGCAGCTGCGGCCGCAGCTGGTGGCTGCTGCTGCTGCCGCAGCCTACCTGCTGGCTGAGTCTGAAGCAGCTGATGAAGCAGCAGGTGGGTGTGTGGCTGTGTCTTGTTGTATTGCTACTTATGGCCCAAGTTAAATTCATGTGCATGCATGCTGCAGGCCTCCTTAGGCACATGCGCTAGGGAGGCGTGTGGGGATGGCTAGTGCAATTAATGGAGTAGCCCGGCGTGTGTTGGGCGGTGGTAGTCCGTTGGGCGCTTGTCCATTGATGCAGTAGCCTGGATCAGCGCGTGCTGTGTAGTTGCTTGGCATTTAGGGTTTGAGTGTGGTTTTACTTGCCTGCTATTTCATTCTTGTTAGTTGTGTGAGGTGTGTTCAGCTGTGTAGTGATTGCTCCTGTTCCTGCTCCATCATATCTTACACGGCATCAGCACCGCCTAGTTCAAGCGCCAGGCATCCATTGGTGGGTCCAACCTGATGCATTGTAATGGTGTGCTGCTGCTGTGCTGTGCTGTGCTGTGCAGGTGGTGCTGTCATTGCCGCGCTGATGCAGCAACAGGAGCCGCCACAGCATGCCGTGCAGCTTCTTGCACACCAGCAGCAGCAACCGCAGCAGCAGCAGCAGCAGCACGATGCGGCCATCCATCAACTTGAGCAGCAGCTAGCGCAGGACGTGCTGGCCTTACCAGATGCTATGCATGGCCTGGCGCTGCAGCAGCAGCAGCAGCAGCAGCAGCAGCAGCGGGGGGTGGCGGGCGTGGCTCGGTGGGAGGCTGCCATGCAGTCGCGCAGGGTCGTGGGCATCTACAGCGGCCAGGGGCAGCTCGCGGGGCACGGCTTCAGCAGCCGCAGCTGGGTGGAGGGGCGGCTGTGGGTGTACGAAGACGGCAGCTGCGGCTTTGTGTTCATGGCGGAGCCGCCGCGCTGCTACCTCGTGGACCTGCAGCGGCTGGACGGCGACCTGTGACAGCTGCGCTGCTGCGGCTGGACAACCTGGGTCGTGTGGTTTGAGACGAGGGGGCGGGGTTTGGCGCGCACCTGGCAGTGCGTCACAAAGCTGTCCACAGCGCCAGTGCTGCTGGTGGCCTGCAGCACCCGGGGGTGGAGGGGTCTCTGGCTTGCTGGTGCAGGGCTGTGGCGAGACCTAGTTATATCAGGCTTTTGCATCTGTCCAGCAACACTGTGCTGCGCTGAACCAGGGCATGCTGGCAACCCAGTCATGCAGCCTTGAGCATCTGCAAATGATCACAACCAGCAAGCGTGGGATGGTAGTCAGGGCATGCTGCCATGCAGCATGACGCTGCAGGCATGGTAGCCGGGGACGGTATGTGCGGTGGTGGTGTACAGTGTGATCAGCACACTTGAGCAAGCTGCCTGCACGCTGCGTGTGCAGTTCATGTTTGTAAAAGTACGGCTTTCAATGGCTCCTGGGCTCCAGATTCGTGTAATAGAACGGATTTAAACGGCTCCTGGGTCGTGTGCAGCTGTGCCGGTTGGGTTGTGACAATTGGTGGGTTGACGATTTGTGTGTTGGTACTGTGTAAAAGAACGAGTTTTTAAACGGCTCCTGAGCTCCAGGTAAATGCAAAACTGCGCACCTCAAGCAATGCTGGACCAGGAGACCCCCGCCCAAGTTCTCCTGGTGCTCCGAGTGGGCTGCCATGCAGGCACGCATTCCTGCAGCAAGGCCTCAAATATCCAAACATACCTGTAGCGCAGAGAACTGTGTGTTGGTGTGTTGACTGTTGATGCAATGTAAGGCGTATGCAGCGTGGACGATTCATGTGTACCTGAGTTTGCGTTGATGAATGGCATGCCAGAAGACTGGCGCTGTTCCTGGCTGTTCTCATAAATTGCTGCTGAACAACTGCAAGTTGCTGCAAGAGCAATGGCTGCCAGAGCTGCTCAGTGGGTGGACGCAGCAGAGCTTGCTTGCAGGAGGGTGGCAGGCTGTGGGGCACTCCTTTGCGAGCATGCAGTGCTGTGCCGAATTACAGCTGCAAGATGCTGATGTGGCATCAGGCAGCGTCAGAGGCGGCTAGGCGGCAGTGCCGGGCACTGTAGATCCTGCATACATATATGTGTTAACGTTACATTGTTATTGATCACTTTAGTCGGATGTGTGCAGCACGCTGCCTGCAGGGTTGCCCTGTTGCTTGACAGTGTGCAGCTGGCACATGCTCAGGGAAAGGCCCTTCCCTTGCAGTGGCACTACTAGCAGCATTGGCAGGCAGTCAAGCAACACTGGGCGGCGCAAAAGCACCATTCTCTACAGCACGAACAGTATGCACACTGTAACCACGTGCTGTGACACGCTCTTTCGAGCCTGATTACTACACGTGTTATTTCGTAACTCGGCCCATTCCTCTCGCGCCAGCTGCGTGCACCGTGCCTTGTCAAGTGCATAGACGACTCTGCCAATATATTGGAAGGTGAGCTTAGTAAAGTTCAGATCTCACAGGTCACTGCAGTACACTTGCGGCGTAAGACAAGATGTTTCCAGCGCTTGCTCTGTCGATGCAGCAGCTGCAGCCAGCAGCGTCGCTGCCCTTGCTGTCTTGTCTGAGGCGCGCATACAGGTCCGTACTTGCACGTCTAGAAAGTGCACAAGCCGGGGGTCATCAGATGCTGAGGCTGACCATCAGCCTGTCGTCTAATCAAATGCAGCACCTCCGGAGCAGCAGCTGGCACCAATTGGTTCGGCCATGTCGAGATGGCACCGCGGGACCCGATTTTGGGTGAGCACGAGCTCTGCAGCTGCTGCTGCCCTGTCACCGTCACTGCTGCTGCTACTGCCACTGCTACTGCTGGCGATCACCAAGGCCATGCCTTCAACATCGCAGCCCTTCGCTTGCATACAGATGGCTGCATTCCAATATAAGCTGCAGCTGTAGTATTAGCAGCAGGCAGCTTGTGCAGCAGTTGTCAAATGCACATGCAGTGCAAGCAACTGCACAACGTCGATGCACTAGCAGCTCGGCAGCCTCCATTGGCACACGTCTGCACCTCTGCAGCTGCTTCCGTATCAGTGATGTTGTGCTGCACTGATTTTGCTGTTCAACATCTGCATACAAACAGGTGTGACTGAAAAGTTCCTTGCTGACAAGAACCCAGACAAGATCAACCTGGGAGTGGTGCGTATACATTACAGCAGCAGCAGCAGCAGCAGCAGCAGCATGCAGTGACGGCAGCTGCCAACTGCAGGTCGCTGGCAGCTACCAACCGCACTTGGAGTTTGCAAGCATGATTCGAGCAATGTTGTGCACTGGTGTGGCCCACGGTGCAATCACACTGATGGACCATCATTGGATTATTACCTTCACGATTCAGCATTGCCTGATGTGATGTGTTCAAAAGCGTGATGCTGTTCTTCCTGCCGCAAGCACGAGGGTGCGTGCCGTAGTGATGACAGTGATCAGACTGTGGCAGCCACAACATGGTGCTCCGCTGCCTGCCGCCAACCGTGTTGTCTGCTGCTGTTCGTGGTGTGTGCGATGTGCTGCTGTGTGTGCTTCAGGGCGCCTACCGTGACGACAACGGCCGGCCTGTGGTGCTGGAGTCCGTGAGGGAGGCGGAGCGGCGTGTGGCAGGCAGCAACTTCATGGAGTGAGTAGTAGCATACATCCCTATTCCTACTCCTATTCCTACTCCTGTGATGTATTGCATGGGAACAACAGCCCCGTTTGAGCCTCCTGCAGCGGCAACAGCCGCCTGGCATGTTGAGCGAAGCGGTGCGCTGCAAGAGGGGCAAGCAGCCTGCAGCAGGGCGGGCCGTGCCCGCGCTTTGCGCCCTGTGCTCGGGTTCAAACGTAGTAGGCTGCGCTGCAGCGTCACCTGCGCAGCGAGCGCAGCTGCCGGGCGCGCAGCAGGCAGCTGCGGTGTGGCAGATGTGCTGGTGGCAGCAGCGCTGAGGTATGGGTGAGGCAGCAGCAGGCAAGCGTGCCGAGCCAGGCAAGCTGAAAGTGCAGCTGCCAGGCCAGCAGCAGGCAGCTGCGTGGTGGCGAACACTTTGGTGGTAGCGCGGAGGTCACTGTGAGCGCAGCAGCAGGCGAGTCTCCCAATCCATGCCAGCTGAGTATACGGGGGCAGCGTGCTGCGCCTCCTGCAGCGTGTGTTGTGGGGGTCACGGCAGGTATAAGGGCCAGGCTAATGCTGAAGCTGTTAAGTGCAGTGCATGTCGTATTGCAGCCACGTCAGCAGATTGTTGCAAATTCTCAGCTCTGCTGCTGCTGCTGCTGTACTGCAGGTACCTGCCCATAGGCGGTCTGCGGGACTTTGTTACAGAGTCCGTCAAGCTGGCGTACGGCGACACCTCGTCAGTTGTCACTAACGGCCAGGTGGCGGCTGTGCAGTCGCTGTCCGGCACCGGCAGCTGCCGGCTGTTTGCTGAGTTCCAGCGGCGTTTCATGCCGCACAGCACGGTCTACATACCCGTGCCGACATGGAGCAACCACCACAGCATCTGGAGGGATGCCGGAGTAGCGCAGAAGGCGTACAGGTGCGTGGACAAATTTTTGTTTCAACACATACAAATATGCTGGCGTGAATGCGGTGCAAGGTTGTTAGTTGTGTGTACGGCACACGCAAGAGTCATGACAGGGCTGATGCCTGTCACCAGTGTTTGTTTGTCTTCGGTGCTTGCTTGAGACCTGCTGCTGCATGTCTCCTGCTGCTGGTCAGGTACTACAAGCCTGAGACGCGGGGCCTGGACTTTGAGGGCCTCATGGAAGACATCAAGGTGGGCCTTGGGATTTGTTACATGTTGAACTGATGAAATCCTGTCATTGGTATATGTGACAGCATATCTTGGACTCTGGGAGCGCCTTGCAGAGCAGCAAGGTGTCAGCAAGGTGGCTTGAGGTGTCCACGGCCAAATCACAGGGGCGTCTTTGGGGGTTGCGGCCTGGTGTGAGGTGCGCAATGCAGGCACCAAAGTGAATAAGGTGTATTGCAAGACAGAGCACCAGCAACTGCCGTGGCACCACAGGTTGACCCCTGGGTCCCCGCTCCCGCCCTGTGTGCCTCGACTGCTTGCAGAACGCGCCCAGTGGCAGCGTCTTCCTGCTGCATGGTGAGCGGCAGCAACAGCAGCAGCTGCAGGCTGTTTGCTTTGCATTCTGCCCTTCATCCGCAAGCTATGTATGGTCTTGTGGCACAAGTGCTGCTGCTTCACGCATGTGCTGGTCCTGCCCAGTGACGCCATCTCACCCAATGCCAGGCTGTTAATATGCTTTTACATGCAGCCGTCCTTGGTGTCGTGCTTCTGCCATGCTGCTTCCCACCTGCTCACACCTTGTACACAATCAAAGCTGCGGCAGCTGTGCCTGGCTGCTGTTTGACCTGTGTGATGTGCCTGCCTGCCTTGTGTCCTTGTCAGCGTGCGCACACAACCCCACGGGCGTGGACCCCACCCCAGAGCAGTGGTCGGCGATGTCCAAGCTCATGCTCGACAAGAGCCACTTTGCGTTCTTCGACATGGCATACCAGGTGAAGCTGGGTTCAGTGCGTGGTGACACAGCACGGCTCTTGTCTGTGGCAGTTCCTTAGACACTTACATTGACTTGTTCTTCGACGTGGCATACCAGGTGAGCGGCCCAACCGTGCTGCAGCAGCAGCGGCATCCTGCAGGGCAGCTGCGCTGCTGCCGTGACGCTGCATTGAGTACGAGCAAGCACATCATGCTGGCCATGCATGTGCTGCTGTTCACGGTGTTCAGGAGAGAGGCTGTGTTTTGTTTTGGCAACTGTGTTTGGTCACTGTACATGTGTATGCTGGGCAGGAGTGTGCGCTTGCGGAACAGCATGCAGACGGACTCCAAGCCTACCAACTGACAGCACCTTCGCCTGCAATTCCGTGCACATGCACCACATTCTCCTCACCGTCGATACGCAGTACCTGGAGCTTTCCACATGCTGCCCTGACTTTGCCATGTATGGCCCTTTTCTCCGGCCACCCCCTGCGGCTGCGGCTGCCGCATGGCTTTGCCACCTGCGAATGCTGGCGTGCTTTCCTTCCTTTGCTACTGGCACCCTAACCTCTGCCACCTGCTGCTGCTGCTGCTGCTGCTGCTGCTGCTGCTGCTGCTGCTGCTGTTGCTGCTGCTGCTGCTGCTGCTGCAGGGCTTTGCCACTGGCGACTGCACGCGAGACGCAGCAGCCATCCGCATCTTCATCGAGGATGGGCACCGCGTGGGGCTCAGCCAGAGCTACGCCAAGAACATGGGCCTGTATGGGCAGCGCGTGGGCTGCTTCAGCCTGGTCTGCGACAACCCCACTGTGAGGCCTCGGGGTTGCTGCTGGGGGTTGTTCTGCAGGGCAGGCCACGGTTGATTTGGCTGCTGCTGGTTTCCGTTCTGGTGCACGCTGACTCAGCTGGTGTGTATTTCTACAGCTTTACTGGCGTGCACCATTGGCGCGTGTTGCTCTGCGCGCTTTTGCAAGCCGCGGTTTGCATTAGGCTGCTGCAGCGGCGGATGGTCATGCTTTGTTGTACCTCTGCCTGCAGGCGGTGAGGTGGAGATGGTTTTGAAGCTGGTCGTTGACCAAGTTGCTGCCAACCATACTCATCAAGAGTGATTCAACCGTTAATTCATGTCATGCGGACGAACTGTGTCACTGCTGTGTCAGTGCAGGAAGCTAGCGAGGCAGAAAGCATAATGGAGCCACTCGTGCGCTCGTCACAGCAACGTGACCTTGCTCTTATGTCCAAGTGGATCCAGCTGCGTCAAGCCTGGTGTGTGTCCATGTGTGCGCGCAGGAAACCGGCAAGGATGAGAGCCAGATGAAGCTGATCGCGCGCCCCTGGACCACACCTTCTTCCCCCTTTCAAGTTCATCCAGTTAGAAGTGTGCCTGGTGTGTGTTCGTGTGCGCGCAGGAGGCCGGCAAGGTGGAGAGCCAGATGAAGCTGATCGCGCGGCCCATGTACAGCAACCCGCCGCTGCATGGCGCGCTGCTGGTGTCAAAGATCCTGCAGGACGCCGACCTCAAGCAGCAGTGGTACAAGGTGCGCGCAGCCAGCTGTCAACCATTCAAATCCCAACTTGACATGACCTGTGACGGCTTCGGCAGCTGCCCTTGTTTTGGGCGTGGGCTGCTGGGTGTCGCGGTGCGCTTCTCGCTCCAGAGGCTTTCCGTCTTTTGTGCGGTGCTGTTGCCGACCTGTGCAACCAGCAGCATCTCGAGGCCTCACTGCGCTTGGTCATGACCGACGGACATGCACAGCGTTGTGCATAATGCAAGACAGGCCACAGGCCGACCTCGCCGCGTCCTTGTCGGCGAGCTGGCCAGTTCAGCCCACGTGCGTGTCAATGGGTACGCCCGTAGGAGGTTGCTGTGATGGCCGGGCGCATCAAGGACATGCGCGGCCTGCTGCGCCAGAACCTGGAGCAGCTGGGATCGCCGCACCACTGGCAGCACATCACCGACCAGATCGGCATGTTCTGCTACACGTGAGGAGCCCGTGGGTCTGCGCGGGGTGGCGGTGTGCGTGCTGCTCCCTGCCGCCGTGGGTTGCGGGCGCACCCAGGCCTTGCATAGTGCGTCCGCAACATGCGTGTCACATGTGTGTACATGGCGGTCCGTGTGTCCAACAAACCCAGAATGCAGCATGATGTCTTTGGCATGTGGGATGGCAGAGGTGGCGCTGGTGCCCTGCGCCGTTCGCGTAGGTGATTGAAGCGGATGCGCGTGCTGTGCTGTGCTGTGCTGTGCGGTGCTGTCTGTCATTGCAGCAGCATACGCAGCAAGGTTATGCTTGTTCGCTGCCACCTGTTTACCTCTTTGCCTCCCAATCACCAACCTTCCTGCCTGCCTCTCTGCTGCTGCTGCTGCTGCTGCTGCTGCTGCTGCTGCTGCTGCTGCTGCTGCTGCTGCTGCTGCTGCTGCTGCTGCTGCTGCTGCTGCTTCACCACACACCATGGCAGGGGCATGAGCGGCGAGATGGTCGACACCCTTGCGGGCGCCCACTCCATCTACATGACGCGCAATGGGCGCATCAGCATGGCCGGCGTCAACACCAACAACGTGGCACGCCTGGCGGAGGCCATGCACGCCGTCACAAAGGACGCACAGCTGTGAAGGCCTGATCAAGCTGGCAGTGGCGCCGCAAAGGACGCACAGCTGCAAAGCTGTGAACCAGGCAGCGGGCTTCAAAAAGGGCAGCGAGCTGTGAAGGCCTCATCAAGCTGGCAGTGGCCTGAGGCGTGTGCTGCTGCTCAGGTGCGGCTGCTGCCACTGCGGCAATTGCATTCCGACGTTCAAGTTGCCAAGTGTGAGGTTGGGCTGTTGATGTGCTGCAGATGCGGCCGCCACCGCGTGTGCCTTTGCACGGCTTGCGGCAGCCGCTTGCAGCTGCTGCATTGGCAGGGCGATGGCGAGGCGGCACCTCAGCAGCGCGGCTGTGCGGCTGTCGAGCCTGATTGCTGCGTGCATGAACTGCAGGGTGTGGTTGCAGGGCATGGTGGCGGGCTGAGCTCCTTCTGTGGTTGGACTGCGCGGATAGCCTCACGTCGTGTGTTGTCTCCTAGCGTACAGCAGTGCTGCATGATTTTTACTGCGCTTGCCAGCTGTTGGAGCGGCAGCCTACCAGCACAGGTACCTCAAGTGGCAGCCATGGGTCCATGGTTCCATTTTGATGAGCCATGCTGACGTTGCTGCTACCTTGTGAAGGTCGGCGGTTGACTGCTCGTGTCTCGGTGTCCTTTGGAGTGTCTGGTTGCCACCTTAGCTAGGGGACGGCATGCTGAGCAACAGTTCAGGAGGCTTCATGTGTTGGTGAACTGGAGCACCGGTTGAGCTGTTCACTTTTCAGTCTAGGCATGCATATACATTTGACTCGTTTGCAGAGCATACGGCTTGTCTGCAGAGCAGGATGACTTATTTGCAGAGCAGGTGGCTTCAAGCCGCGCACGTTGTTTGCAGAGCATATGGCTTGTTTGCAGAGCACCTGGCATGTTTGCAGAGCACGATCATGCAGAGCACTTTCAAGAAGCATTAAGCGTGTATAATCATACCCAACAGCCTCATGACAGCGATGATGTGGCTGCAGCGACTTGTCAGGACACACCAGCCATTGGTTTGGAGCATATCTGAGCTTCCCGGGGCATGCCCGCATCGTGTGGGTTGCGGCACTCACATGCTAACTCTTACTAAGAGTAGTATGTTGTATAGTCAAGCCTGGCCATCCCCATTGTGCATTGATCATGTAATGTAGCTGCTTCAAGCAGACTCTGCCAACGCCAAGTGCAATGGCATCAGGCTGTTGCCAAGAAAGCGTCTGGGCTTATAAAACTGATTAGTCCCGTGCACTAAGCATGTCGGTGGTTTACATTGGTCGGTGGTTTACATCCCTTCCCCCCCTTGCTTGTGGTGAGACAAGTTGGACCCCATGAGTGTTTGGCTCCTTAGTGCGTGGGCCAGTGGCCCTACTTTGGTAACTGGGCAACATTGTGTGCCTTCCCGCAGTCTTGAAAACAATGGTCCATTTATGCTACACCCATCGAAAATCCAGCAGACACAATCTTTAGCCATTGAAAAGCTCAAAGATTTGCTTTCCACAGGCTCAAGCGGCTCATACCACTATCAACTAGGCTGTACAGCAACTGATTACCTGCAGGTGCAGCACGGTGTTTATGCAGCCCCTGTCAGCTACACATCCTCTGCGCTGCAGGCATGTTTGGATGTTTGACGCCTGGCTGCAGGAATGCTGCCTGCATGGCAGCCCACTCGGAGCACCAGGAGAACTCGGGCGGGGGTCTCCTGGTCCAGCATTGCTCGAGGTACGCAGCTGTGCATTTGCCTGGAGCCCAGGCCTGGCTCCTACGAGCTGTTAAAAACTCGTTCTATTACATCCCACCACCGCCCAGCACCCAGTCATGCTAGCTGCTTGGCCCCGCTGCTGCCACCGCTGCTGCAGTTCCTGCCAGATCTGCTGCTGCTGCTGCTGCTGCTGCTGCACTGTCATCACTCCTGGCCGCCAGCTCCTGCTGTGTCAGGTCTGTCAAGCTCACTGCCTGCTTGTCAGCCTTCTTCATGCTCAGCACCGGCGGCATGCTCTTGGCGTGCTTGCTGCTGGTGAGGGGCCAGCGCGGCCGCAGCTGCACCCACTCTGGGGAGCCGTCTTCCGGAAGCTGCGGTGCGGGCGGCTGCACCAGGCCCAGGCGGTACCTGCATGCAGCAACACGCACACTCAGTCAGGAAGTGGCTGGGTTGAGGAGTAACATCCGGAACCGAACAGGAGACCCTACGTGCGGTGATTATGAGGGAGCTGCAGCGCGGGCGGCTGCGCCAGGCCTGGGCGGTACCTGCATGCAGCGACCACACTGTCAGGCCCTCTAGCTGAGTTTGCCCAATGAGCCTGTCATTGGCTCAGCAAACGGGCAAAGTTACCCATCCCATGTAACTTCAAAAACGTGAAATGTGAGTAGGGAAGCGGTAGGTGCAAAGTCCATCAGGGAGCCTTTGTGCGGGCGGCTGCACCAGGCCTGAGCAAATACATGTTCACGTCCTACAAGTTCATCGTTACATCTCCCCGTTTAGGGAGCCAATGACAGGCCCAAAGGTGATGCCTGCTTGCACCCACGCAGTACCAGGTAGTGAGAATCAAAGACCGTGACTGGGAGCCCATGAAGGCAACCTCCGCATGTCCAGCAGCATAGTTTTGGGCCGCCCATCTTGTAGTTTCATCTGGTGCCATTTGCAGCTGCTCCAGTGAGGGCAGCTTATGCAGGCACGGCGTGTTCAAAGTCAGCATCGCCCCCTTCTCTCAGCAGGTGCGTGCGGCTGGTAGCTCCACCGTCGCCCACACTATGGGTGTGGTGTGCTGGGTGTACGCAAAGCCCTCGCCAATCACTGCCTGCTCAGCGCCCCACATTCAGCTACAGCCAGGGCTGCATGCTTGGTGTTCTGGCTGCACCGCACACCCCGCACCGCCCAATCACCCTGCCCAGCCCACCACATTCAACTACAGCCAGCCTGCATGCTTGGTGTGCTAGGCACAACAACAAGCACTCACCGCTCAATCACCCTGCCCAGCCCACCACATTCAACCACAGCCAGGCCTGCATGCTTGGTGTGCTGGGCACAACATCAAGCACTCACCGCTCAATGCCTGCCTGCCAAGCACTCACCGCTGAATGCCTGCCCCCTAAACCCTAAACCCTAAACCCTAAACCCGTTATTTCTTTAAATAACAAGCACTCACCGCTCGATGCCTGCCCAGCCCACCATGACGCCGTTGTCTGTGCACCAGCGGGCAGGCGGCACCACCAGCTGCATCCCAGCAGCCTCAGCTACCTGCAGTACAACATCGGCCGGACAGCATTGGCAGTGCAGGATTGGCACTACTGTATGGACAGTATGACATGGGCAGTACAAAGTGAGCAGTGCAATACGGCAGTACGACACGGACAGTACAGAAAGAGCAGTGCAATGTAGGCCATACAACATGGACAGAATAACATGAGAAGTGCGATGCAGGCATAACACCACAGGCAGTACAACATGGCCAGTACAACATGGCCAGTACTGAATGCAGCCCTCAGCAACCGCAAACACACCCAAGCACCAGGAGCGACCCCTGGCACTCATTGCCAGATTGTCAGACCAGGCACTGCTTCCCACGCTGTGCATGCCGTGGCAGGTCACTGGCAGCGACAGCACCATGCACATGCACACCACACCTGCAACTAGCAATGCTGCAGCTTGTTACATGCGCTGCCTGTAGCACTATCAACCATGCCCCCCAAAGCCACAAACAGCACGTCCTGCAAGCTGGCAGCTCGCGCAGCCACCGCAGGAAGTTGCAGCAGCTGCCACGTACCCCGCACAGCCATGAGGACACATGCACCACCCAGTCGACCGATCCAGCCGCTGCTCACCTGCAGCACCTGCTGCCGCACGTATTGGTTGCTGGCAACGCCACCAGCCCACTACGAGATGCTGCAGCTCCGGGCTCTCCTCACGGGCCCAAGTGACGGCGCGTTTGAGGCGCATCACCAAGTGCTGCACCCGCGACCTTCTGGAAGGATGCCGCTATATCTGCTTTCATCTGCTGCTGCTGCTGCTGCTGCTGCTGCTGCTGCTGGTCATCGCCTGCAGGACCGCTGCTGCTGGGCGCTGGACCTCCACTGCTGCCGCCGCTGCTGTGTGCTGCTGCTGCTTGCTGCTGCTGCATGGCCACAGTCGCCCGCTTGCCGACCCCCTCCGCAGACCCCAAGTGCTTCTCAATGCACAGCCGCACACTAGTCTTCAGCCCGGCATATGAGAAGTCGCAGTTGCCATACTTCTTCATCGAACCCCAAAGGGAAAGCATCGGCATTGCCCTGCCGAGCAATGGCCTCCAGCGCTGCACCGCCGTTGGGCTTCAGTTCGAGGCCCAGCATGCGCGCCACCTTGTCATACGCCTCACCTACAGCAGCGGCAGCAGCAGCAGCAGCAGCAGCAGCAGCAGCAGCAGCAAAGGTGCAGCAGCACAAACTTTGATCAAGGCACAGCATGTCTGTTGCCTTGTCATACGCCTCACCTACAACAGGAGCAGCAGCAGCAGCAATGGGGGCAGCAGCAGTAACTTTGATCAACGTCCAGCATGTGTTTTGCCTTGGTTAATGCCTCACCTACAGCAGCGGCAGGGCATGTGGAGCGCAAGCAGCAGGGGAGGCAGGGAGGAAGGCAGCAGGGGACAGTGTGCACCAGCTCACACCATCTGAGATGGCGACTTCTTCCACAACGGAAAACATCTGATTCTTAGGAAGTGCATTAAAAGGATGAGTCAGCGTTGCACACAGGCACCGCAGCCGCTTTCAGCAAGGCACTCCCCCACTGCACTCGGTCCCTCTGCGACAGACACACCGCACATGCACCTCGACACCGGCTGTCAGCTGTACACAGTGCTGCGTGTGGCGTCAACCGGCGAGCTGCTGCTGGACACTGCGCGGCAGATGTGACTGCGGCATGTGCCCGGCAGCCTGGCGCACCCAGGGCGTCGTCCAGCGTCGTGCCCAGCTGCACGTAGCTGCCCACGCCCCTGACCAGCACCAGCAGGTTGTGCCCGCCCGACACCAGCAGGC